>VFXL01000335.1:0-80001 GCA_009761765.1 Phenacoccus solenopsis | reverse complement strand
CATGTGTGATTAAAATAAATAGCTAACAGACGCAGAATAGTAAACTTGAAAATTATAATGCTCATGAAGGACAAAAAAATTATGGAATTTTTTCACCATCGAATGATATGTAATAATGATAATGCCGTGAGAGCATGTTTTTTAAAGTTGAAAACAAATGTTTATTTTGTACGTACTTTACAGGGGTTCTCATAGTGCGGCAGGTCTACTTAAGAAATCGCATACATTTTTTTTAAACTATTTTTTATCGCTTGACATAACGTAATTTGAAAAAATTAATGTTGTTTTATTTATTAGTTTTTTTTTTTTTTTTTTTTTAATAATAATTTGGTGGATCGTCAAAATTTGAAGTAATTTGTTATGCCTTAAGCGGTTATAATTTGAAAAATATGTGTTCATATGATTATTGCAGGACAATTAACTTCTTAACTGGTTTAGGAGGGACAGGATAGGGGTTTTCTGATTTCATATTGGATGTGACCTGTGGACATGAAGGGCTCAGCAATGTTATTTGCAAACCTAAACAAGCCTCAATTAAAAATGTAGCTTTTTAATTATTATTATTGAATTTTTTGATTCATTTTTAAACGAGTTATTATCATCGTTCACTTTACGAAAACAATGATACGATATTGGGTATATCATTATGACCCATTTTGATCCAAATTCAAGAGGACAAATTCTGGTCACTAACTAACTTCACACAAAATCACACAAATTTTGACCTTTCTGATTAATTCGGAAAAAGATCTGAGAAAGTCAAGAAATTTCATGATTCAAAAACCTCCTAACGAATCTATTTTTTGTTCCAACTTTTCCAAATGTACTTGGGAAGCTGAAATTTGGATATGTTAGTAGCCGTAGCTTACTCTTTCATACTAAAACAAAAACGAAAATGTTGAGTTTTTGTCACTTCTCCAGTCATGCTCAAAATTTGAGTAATCCGCCATTCTGAGGTGTATTAAAAAAACAATTTTTTTGTTATTTCAAAAAGAGTCTTTCATCAAATTTTGAGCTAATTTCATAAAGGAAAAGAACTTATATATCAAAAAGTAAACTATTTACTAGATGATTATAAATGTTCTGAAAAACAAAAATTTTAAGACCCCATTCTCCCCTACCCCTTACCAAATAAGGTACGTTATAATAGCTATCGTTTTTATTAGAAACTCAGCTTAAAAAAATCACAACATGTTCTTGCAAACTAGACCAAATAAAGGACTTATACAGGATTTGCAAGGCTTGGAATGACTGTTAGATACCTTGCTACATTGAGATGAAACACTCTGTTTATTAAAACCAATAATGCAGGAAGCAATTACGACAATCGATGCAACCATTATGGGAAAAAAACTCTTGGCCAATATGTATCCCTTCTATACTTGAAAAAATTCATACGATGAGTTATAGGACGTAACCAATACGGAAAAAATATTTATCGTTTCCGCATTAGATCATAATTTGGTATTAAAGATTAAAGAGTTGGTAAAAAACGCTATGATGCTACACCTTATAGAATGTCAACAGAACGCCAGCCAAGGAAGGAAAGTTCTTCGGTAAAGGTGAGTTACATGATTAATGGTTTAAAGCGGGGTAAATCCTGATAAAGGGGATGTCTGTTTTTCAACGTTACATAATGTTTGCTCGAGAAAAAGAAAGATGAGACGTAGGACTCAGAGGCGAAAAAAAAACCGCGTGATGTTCAGTAACTAACGACTTTCGCCGGCCAAATGGTGTCGCTTATGCTTGCGTCTATTGTGCGTCGAAATTATTCTTCAAAAATGATGTCGGCTTAAACATAATAATCCCTTTTTTGAGGATAAATTTTGTATATATTTTCGCAATTTAGATTTTAACATTCTTAGCGCGTAAGGAGATTCGTTTCTGCTGCAGAACTCCGTTTCAAAATAGAACCTTTCCTCGGCGTTTTATTACGTTCGCATGCTTACGATCAATGAAGAAGCGTTTACGTGATGATACTATTTGGCGTACTGTATCGTTATTTCGCATTTATATGAATGATCGCCGAGAGAAATTTGGAAACCGAAAATTTTGCGATCGCAGATAACGCGACGTTCGAAGTTGACTCGTACAATTGTCGCGAACAATTACGAACCTAGTTTATTTTACGCCTCATTAATACGTACAGTGTTGGTAGACTCTTCAAACGTCGAATGCGTTTGCTCTAGTCTACAAAAGCGGATCAGATGCTTCGCGCAGATACTTATTATTCCCCAGTCTCTATAATACCTTTTCGTACTTATAAACGCGGCCATCGTTTTAATGAGTTCATCCTTTGTAATGTTATTGATGGTTTTGAAATTCAATCAATATCGAAATGACAAAAACTTGGCAGTAAAATGAGAACGTTTTAGTATCGCGTGAACGAAGCAACGCGCCTTTTCACAAGTATAAGGGTGGAAAAAACCCTGAACGTAATTTCGGTTCTCGTCAGTTCAGCAGCAAGTGTATCGAAATTTACCGATCATTTTTTCTCCCTATAATGCCATAATCCAGTAAAAATTAGGTAATATAAATACACGAACTACTTAAAAAATTTTCTCTTCGCTAGGCAGCAAAGTAGGCATTACGTAAATTTTATTGGAACTTCGAAATCAGCTTTTGGAACAATACTATGTCGTCGCATTTGTACTTTCTCCTTTATGACCCTCAGTAGTCTCTTATTCTTGATTTACAACCTTATTTTCATTCCTAAGTATCGATATAGACCGTAACTTTACGACCGCTTAACCAAATACAAATACTAGATAAGGAAATCGACCCAACCACTTTATACCGATAGTTTCAATTTCAAAGCTCCCCGATTCTATTTATACTGCTCACGTTCGACGCGGTCTTTGAAAATCACCCACGTACAATTACTGGACAGACTTCTCTAATCGTTGTTAATTTCGTCGAAACCAAACTCAATTCCACATAAATGGCATTTCGTATCGCATATTAATTAATAACGTAAAATTATCGCGAAAAATTATTCATTTCGATGTTAATATTCATCGGCGACTGGGGAAATTATTATGCAGCTGCGTTGGCGTTGATGAAACTCACTACCTTATCCAGCATGCTTTTATGGGGAGCAATTATTCATTTGCATTTTAGAAACGTTTATGTCACGACGTAGTTCACCGTTTCCATAGATTTTATAAATCAAAAGGGAATTCGGTAATTTTTCTTCAACACATGAAGTAAGTAAATAAGTAGTTTTATTGGGCAACGATAATTCCAATAAAGAAATAAGTACAACCACTCAAATCAGAACTCCACGTTAGGAAATGATGGTATTCAACATAAATAATTTATAAATCTATAAAGTGTATTCAAGTACTACAGTCAACAAATTTCTTTCCACAAGGAACGATTATAAAAGTAAGGAGTCCTTTAAAGAAAAATAAGCTATAGAAACATTTTCCCAATACAAAAAATTCAAAGAAAAGTAAGCAGGCATGCCGCATTACTGGAGCCATGTTTTTAATTGGAAATTGAAGAATTGGAAATAACATTGCTAACCTTTTCATTTCTACAGGCCACACCTACCCCTGAATCAAATTTTATTTCATATACAGTAGACTCCCGATTATCCGAAGTCAATTGAGGCGGAGAGGTGTCGGATGTGCAAAAAAAGTCGGATAATTGATTTCTTACTGAAATTTAATGAATAAAAGTTGTAACAAAAAACGAGTTTAATTGGAAACTTCAAAATTACATACCTAGGTAACAGAAAAATTTTTTGATATTTTTTTAGAAATTACTTTACGTTTAGATTTTACTTTTGGATCCATTTTTATGAAAATGAACAAATTCAACACGAAAAAAAATTAAACGACACCGTAACACTTATATTTTAAAAGCAGACTAGATTGAAAGGGAATATGGAACACAACTAATGAAAACGAACACCTTGCCTTGCGATAAACATGACCATTCATGCTTAGCGCCTGGGTGTCGCCAGATTATCTCACTGATAAAAGTTTTTTAATATGTACAATCATGTATTATACGAGAAAAAACAGTAATTTGACATCGATTTGATTAATAATTCAGCATTTGTCGGATAATAAAACATTATCCGACTTTTTTTAGTCGGTTAACCGGAAGATGAAGATGTCGGATGCATTTTTTGAGTCGGATAATCGCGATGTCGGATAATCGGAGGTCGGATAATCGGGAGTCTACTGTATTACTGAAAAATAAATAAATATTAATGTAAAAATTATTAATAATATCAATTTTATTTATTTTTTTATTTTCATACAAAAATAAATGAAATAATAACAAAGAATTCTGCATCAAAAATTATAAAAATTATTAGAATAAAAAAAAAATTTTTAAATAACTAAATTTTTTTTAAAATTATTTTCATTATTTCAGAATTAATGTTTTTTATAACTTTTTTAACGATAATTTTCTTTTATTGTTTACCTTTTAAAAGTACATAAAACTTAAATTTGAACAATACGTAGTATTTATTGCAGAAAACAGTAATATAAGCCCATATTTTCAAATTTTAGTGATTTGAAGCTCCTCAACTTATCCTACAATTTTTACGATCCACCATTTTTGGATTCATTTTGACTTCAATTCAAAAGGCTATACTCTGGTCATCAACTAATCCCATGTATGAGGCTAGACCTTTCTAAGTAGATTTGGTAAGGAGATATAGAAGATTCATGAAGCCGTTTTTTTATTCTAACTCCCCTCCAAAATTACCTGAGATCACAGAATCAGATTAGTTTAGTCACTTGAACTCATTTCATCGTATGGAACAACAATGAAATTTTTTGACCATTCTTGTACCCCCATCACATTTTGAGATCAATAATTTCCCCTCCTCCGCTCCAACAACATATGTGAAGGTCAATTCAGAATATAGTATAGTTCTTGCCCCCAATAATCTTGTGAGTCTATATTGAACACATTTTTAGCTGAGTTTTTAACAAAACGATAGCTATTACAGCCTACCTGATTTGGGAAGGCAAGGTCGGGGGAGGGTGGGGTCTTCAAATCTTTGCGTTTCAGACCATTTGTAATCATCTGGCAAATGTCCAACTTTTTGGTATATATATATATATATATATATATAGATTTATCTAGGATAAAGTGGCATCATTTTTCGTGTCTACAGGTAAAGTGGCATCTTTTTTACAAAGTGGCATCTTTTTTTTGATGCCACTTTACCATCACATTGCTCATCGATTCAGCTATGTGTCATGACGTCACTGGTATGGTTATTTGGGTGATGCCACTTTACCACTAATATTCTATTTTTCATACAAAAAAATTTTTTTCGGTCTACGGTCGTAGTAGCCTCATTTTTTTGATGTTTACAGGTAAAGTGGCATCATTTTAAAAATTTGTTTCCAAGAAAACCTATGATATTATACATTCCGTTTGCCATTGTGGTGTCGTTAATGTGACATTAGATGCACTTCTGAGGAATGTGCAAACTGATGCCACTTTGACCATAGATCACTATATATATATATATTTTTTTTCCCCACGCGTAGCGCCGGCGAGTATTCATAAAATTCGCTCAAAATTTGGTGAGGGACTCTTCTTGAAAATGCGCAAAAATAGTTTTTTTGTTTTTTCGATAAATTTCAAAATGGCGGATCACTCAAATTTTGAGGGGGGCTGGAGAAGGGGCAAATAGCTCAAATTTTTCGTTTTTGATTTCATATGAAAGAGTGAGTCACGGATACAACATATCCAAATTTCAGCTTCTAAGTGCATATTGAGAGGAGTTAGATCAAAAAACGGCTTTTTGAGGAAGTTTTGAGTCATGAAATTTCTTGAATCTTCCATATCTCCCCACCAAATCAAGTTAAAGAGGTCAAATTTTGTGTGTGAGGTTAGTTGGTGACCACAATATGACCTCTTGAATTTGGATCAAAATGGATTCAAAATGGCGGATTATCAAAATTTTGAGTAGAGCTTGAGGAGCCTCAAGTTGGTAAAAATGTAATTAATATGAATTCATATGGTTATTGGGGATAAGTTGTATACTATATCCCGAATTCACTTCCATACATGATGTTGGAGGGGGAAGGCGGGGTTACCAACCTAAAATAGTGGTGGGGGTACAGGAGGGGTCGAAAATTTTTTATTGCTGTGTCATATGATAAAATGAGCCCAAGTGACAAACGTATTTTGATTTTAGCTTCCTCAGTGATTTTGGAGGGGAGTTAGAGCAAAAAACGGCTTTTGGAGGGGAAATTGCTGCAGGAAATTTCATGAATCTTCCATATCTCATCACCAAATCGGCCTAGAATGGTCAAACTTTGTGTGTAAGATTAGTTTGTGACCAGAATATAACCACTTAAATTTGAGTCAAAATGGATCCAAAATGGCGGATTTACAAAATTTGAAGATAATTTGAGGACCCTCAAATAGTTATAATTTGAGAAATATGGGTTTGCATGATTATTTCATGGCAAAAAATACTACATTTGTGCCAAATTGAATTTCTTAAGTGTTTTTGGAAAGGATAGGGTAGGGGTTTTCAGACTTGGTATCGGGTGTGGCCTGTAGTGATGAACGGTTAAGCAAGGTTATTACTAAATCAAAACAAGCCCTAGTTAAAAACTCAGCTCCAGTAATGCGGCATGGCTGCTTACGTTTTTTTAGTGAATTGAGGTTCCTCAAGCTCTCCTTAATTTCGACAATCCATCATTTTGGATCGATTTAGACCCGAATTGCAATAAAAAACAGTACCAAAGGCCAAAGCTTTACGATTCAATATAAATTTATCGCTTATCAAAAGCAAAATGATTCAATACTTGAAAACTTCAGATAGAGGAGCCAGTGCACCGAAAAGAACTCAACACGGATATACGTTGACAATGTAAAAAGCCTCACGAAATTATTTGAACTAAATTACAACCAAACTCAATTCTTCTCCGAACATGGACTCATCAAGAGCTATTTATTTGTTCGTTGAAAAATAGATCTACTTAACTGTTTCTACACTCAATCCCAGCAAGACTTTTACCATCTCACCTTTTGAAATACCTCAAATGTAATGATCCTCGCTCGGCACCCATCCTTCTTTTTGATGTTATCTTATATCGAGCCTTTTTTTTACACTGTCCCTTTTACCAAATTCACCCTCGAAATTTTCAATTCCCTCAAATAAACCCTATACCCCGACACTAAGCAATAATTCATCGAAATTTCAACCCCTCACCTCCATCCAGTATCTACAACCTATGTTAACATTTATACATGGAAAACAAAAGAGTAAAAAAATTAAATTAGAGAGCTCAACAGTATGCTGGAGACGGAGAAAAGTTGTTTGCGAAAAAGTTGTATTTAGGTAACGCAGACATCGGTGGCTTTCTAAATAAAGATCTCCCTCGGAGTTTAATGGCACCAAACTCCATAAAACTATTTCAGCGATTCAGAATTGCAAAAAAGTTTCTGAATAAACATTCTTACAAGTAGCAAAATTATATCGCATTTTTAACCGAAAAAAATTGAACGAATGCCTTTCGATTCGTTAATGACACTGCAAAAAGAAATACGAAATTAATGAAAAAATGTAATAATAATTCACAAAGAGCCAGAAAAAGAACTGTTTCATACGCATTTCAAATAAGATAAAAATAAGTACTTTTATCACTTAGTAACACCAAATAATAACTTAACAATTTACATCGTTTCTCTAATGACATGTAATTAAAAACAAAAAAGTTTTTAAGTTCTTCATTTTCTCCCATCGCCCGTAAAATCATCTAAGAAGTTGAATATAGGAGCCTAGAGAAATTATACGGGCTTGCAACCGTGTACTCATCTAATTTCAATCATTTAAAACTTCTCAAGTCATTCTTAAATTTTGACAATCAGCCATTTGGGATAAATTTGGGATTTACGAACTTTAACTCAAATTCGAGGAATGGACGATTCATGATATTTCCGAAATTCATTTCCTCTTGAGCTGAAATTTGACTATGTTATCCATTTGATCATATCCAGTCATATGACAACATCACATTTAAAAAAAAACCTCTTCCCTCCTCCAATATCATGTTTGAAGTTGGATTTTGAATATACTATCGTTATTATCTTTAGTAATGATATGAGTCGTGTTTATCAAGTTTGAGTTATTTGAAGCTCTTCCAGCATTCTTCAAATTTTCATTATTTTCTATTTTGAAATTATTTTGACCTAAATCAATGTTTTCATACTATGATCTTCAACTAATCCCACATACAAAGTTTGAATTCTCAAGAAATTTCATGCCTCGAAACATTCTCCTTTTTCTAGAATTCCTCTTCAAATTCACTTGACTAGTTTAAATTTGTATACGGTGGTGTACTTAACTCACTCTTTCATATGAAACCACGAACGAAAATTCTGAAATATATGCCCACTCTTCAGCTCCTCTCAAAGTATGAGTCATCTACCATTTTAAGATGAACTGAAAAACCAAAAAAATATTTTTTTGTAGTCACATAGCCTCCAGAGCTACGAGTGCGTTAAAATCTTAGCGTTGTAAAATAAAATAGGAACACCCACATATTTAAATTTCAACTTCTTAGATAAATTTAGAAGGGAGTGAAAGTAGAAGGCATTGAAAATTTGTGAATTTTTCATATTTTCTCATCAAATCTGGAAAGCTCAAAACTTTCTTTGTAATGTTAATGAGGACTAAATATACCACCTCGAATTTGGATTGGAATATAGCGGGTGGTATAACTTTGAAAAAGGCTTAGAGAGCCTTCTACAGCTCAAATTAGATAAATGAATATCTATGTACGTGTGCTATCGTATTAACTGGCAACAAAAAGTATACCGTATTCAGAACCTATTTTTATCTAGGTCATACCAGAAGGGACAAGGAAAGCTTATCATCTTCAAAATGTGAAGAGAGTAACCGCAAAAGTCGATAAAATTTTGATTATATGGTTTTGTATGATAAAGTGAGCTCAAAATTTTTAATTTATTTAATTATTTTTCATAGATTTAATTCTTTAATGCCACTCATCTTCTTCAAAAAGTCATTTTTTCGCTCCAACTCTCCTCCAAATTCATTTAAGGAGATGAAATTTCAATATGCTAGTTTCCTTGATACACGTTTTCATGCGAGTCCACTGAAAAAAATTTGAGCCGGTTTCCCTCTCTCTACTTCATCACAAAATTTCATTGAAATTTTTTTTTTTTTTTCATTTTCTACAACTTTTGTTCTATAAAATTTTCTGTAGCTGTAAAAAAAAAAAAAGTTCGAGACAAAACTCACATTTGCCATTCTTCTTTCTCAATTTAAAGGACAATGGTTGGTACCAAAAAAAAAAAAATATTGTGAATTCTATTTTTTGATCCTACTTAACATGCAGACACGATTGCAGCATCCCTGGTGCCCGGGATCTGTACGAAAACAGTTTTTCGCGTTTTTCTCAGAATCGCTTATGATGGCAAATGTGAGTTTTGATTCTCAGCCCTTCAATTACGTGGGGAAAAAAGAACAAGAGTGCAGCGCTTCATGCAGAAATGTTTAGTACTACTTTTTCAACTAGCTTTAGCTTATAATGTATCTCTCATGTCTCACACTCCTCTGTCCCCCTGTAGAGTTTGGTATTGGTAAATTGAAGGTAGTTTAGTATGTTGGTATTCCAGAATAATCTCTAATATTTATTGGTATCGTTCTTTCTCCTCTCGAAGCGTTCATCAGTGTAGTGAAGCAATACGAACATAATATTTCTTCGGGCCAGAGTCAAAACCTCCAAGTTTAATTTTTAGTGAATTTAGTTTTTTGATGGGTAGCTCTACAACTTAACCCACTTCTCACCTTCTAAAGTTTTGATATGGCCCCAGAAATTTTTTGCGATATATTTACAACGATTTTAACTTTTATATAAAATTTGCTACTTTGGACTCACAAAATGTTGACTCTAGGCTGACTTTATGACCTTTGATGGGGGTTTTTTTTCAAGTAGGTACTCACAAAAACAAAATATGGTAAAAATTGCATTAATTGGCATCAAATTAGTTCATATTTACAAAAAGCGGGGGAATCCCCGTATGCGCCTAACGGCGTAAAAATTTCTCATGCGACTAACGGCAGGTTAAATAATAGAAAAATTAATTTATCATAGGAAAGGAAAGTAATTTTGAAATACATTAAGAAGATATAATTTACCAACCTGAAAAATTAAAAATATAAATAATTTTTTTTTGTAAGTATACCTACAAGGCATTGTATTGGTCAATGAAAATTTATGTGGTGTGTTCGTAAGGTGAAAGAAACATTTTTAGAAATTATGAGCAAAAAAACAAAAACATTTTTTACGTGTGTTTTCAAAGAATCCTAATAATACATACATATCATCGTAATAGACAACGATCAATCATTATGAATTACCTAATAAATGCAAACATAAGTATGCATGAAGACCCGTCTTTCCCCGATACGTTCATCGTAAACTAGGTAGGCTGTAATAAGTATCGTTTTTAATTCACGATTTACTTTAATATTTCCAATCCAAATATTGTGAAAAGAGTAATTTGTTTGTATGCCTTTCTCTCTCCATGTCCTGCATAGTAAGACTGATACGCTATTTTAACGGCTATATCTACAACTCCGAATAACATCGATGAATATACATTAAATCACGTTTTACCCCAAGAAGGTATAAAATTCCCATCGCTTATTAATATTTCGTAATTTATATTCTGATAACACGGTTACGAGGATATTTTCCGGATTTTAAATGCGCACATGCACATCTAGTTGAATAGCGTAAATAGCAAATCATCTTGTTCTCCTATAGTCTTTCACTTCGCCATCATACAATATAAGGAAAAGATCCTGAATAGCATACCCATAGGTAAAACGATAAGCCGCAAGCATATACCAACCAGCAGCGTACAACGAGCTCAAATATTAAATATTCACATCGTCTCAACAATCAATGGCGCGTTATTCACTCGTAAAACATTATTTTTACCCGTTATACACGAAATACTATTCGTTTTCGACATTTCGACGTAACAGTATTTTAATATTTCAAAAAGGCGCCATTTCGCGTTTTAAAAATTTAAAATTCAAAACCTGTCGTCATATTCGCGCGTGTATATGTATAGCTTATCGATATGCTAAATTTTTCATCTCATTTAACTGGTAAACGTCGGACGTTTAATTGCAAAATACCCGACGAGGTGTGCTATGCATCAGCGATTAGGTGGCTTTGACAATCTACCCAGCGCAAATTCGAATTTTCGAACGTTTAAATGAAATTAGCCGCGGGGAGTCGCGCGCCAGTGTTTATAAAGCGTGTGCGTTTGATTTTAACGCTACCTGTCGTCTTATACGAAGCGTAAATTTTACACCAAAGGCATTTCTTGCCTAATAGTAACGAGCGCTTAACGAATACGATCAACTCTCGTTAAGTTTTCGACTAGACTTAGAATCATTACAGAGATGTACTCGTAATCATTTGCATCGTTCGTCCATCGAATAAACTCATAATGAAAAATTGTATCGACATAAACAAACATCGTGTAAACGCTCTAAAAATAAAGTAAACTACACTACTCGGCGAGTACATAGGTAAACAAACAAATATTAATTCGGACGCGTATTATTGACACCGGAACTCATCAATTATACCTCTCATAAAAAGCACACGCACATACTGAAATTTTCATCGTATAAAAATAAAACCTTCGTTGGAACAAAGCTTCTAATCATTTTAGCGAAATATCAATATGGTCGTTACTTTTACGAGAGTGCAAAATGCTGAAACAATTTCCACATTTCGTTCGTTTTGTAACGAAACGTGATCCAATCGGTCGCTCGTAACATTCTCGCGTTATAATTAAAAGTTTATTACTACGTAAAAGCGCCCAAAAAAGGATATAACTTCGACTTTTTAACCTTTCGTCGCTCGCATTATTTGTTTTCGGCCCGTACAACCGAATCGATTTTACGTATAGTCTATCTATCTTTATGACTCATCGTAGCAAATAGTACCGGTAAATACCGCTCGATACGCCAGTAATTAATTTTGCGCCATTCATATACGTCGAAGTATAAATTTCACGCCGCGTTGACAGGGTTGGAAAATTTACCAACTGTTAAAGGCTGGCTGCTGTTACCCAGCAAACGTTTATACAGATGATTGTTAATGCTCGTATATGATACATTAACCGATGAATATGGATGTGGATTTCTTGTCTATGTAGTATATACGTACATACCTCAAGCATAGTAACCAACGCTGTATATGGACATTGTATAGTGATATTTTGTGTTTAATTATGCGCACGTAAACGTTTTCAATCTTCTAACTAGTGAAGGCTAGATTCCGGGGGACAGGTTTGACAAATTTTAATCACCAGTTGTTGGAGCAAGTGTGTTTATTTTAATACCACTCAGTCGATATACATTAATTTTGTATTCATTTGTTTGTATAGTAATAGAAACGAATTTGTTATCAGTTCGAATCTCAAAAATACATGACGAAGTTCATGTATATATTCAAGTCTAGAAAATGTGATTTAATAATTATGCCTTGAAATTGAAAAGCTCGAAATTCATGTCCAATAGGGTGGAACGAATTCTGCCTTTTTCTTGAAAATCGATAATAGGCACTAGGTAGGTAAAAAAAAGTTATCAAATGACCCTAATATGTAGTATCTACATCTGAAAATTTTCAACTCATTGAGTCAACATTTAGTTTCCCTTCTAAACACTTTCCTCAATTCGTTGTCTGAACGACCATTTCCTCGAATAGAAAATGTTCCAGTATTTTCAGTCCAAATCTATGTTAAAAGATACCTATCCTTTGAACGCTTTTATACTCTAATTAAAGAGAAATTTCAACTTGAAAAGTTTTATAGCGTCTAATTAATATTTACATTCATGTTACTGCAAGAAAAGGATATACTATGAAGCTGAATTTTCCAATATAGGATGGTTAAAAAATATACGTTAATTTCTCTTTTTTGTTTCATAATGAGTACATCTATCTTATAAGTAGAACTGGGCGTTATATAATTTGTAAAAGGTCAAATATCAAATATGCATTTATAAATCGCGAAACAGGCATAAATATGCATGAAGGCCATGAACGTCCAAAAATGCAACAAATATGCCTTTTAGAAAATTCATTTTTATGAATGACTGTTCGAATTTCTAATACCACCTCTCAAAGCCACCCTCTTCCTAATGGAGTCCCTCAAGGTGCTGTCCTCAGTCCCACACTCTTTAATGTAGCAATAAATGACCTTCCCTCCATCTTACCTCCTTTCCTACTCAAAACCTTATTTGCCGATGATTTTGGTATCTTCATAGAATGCGGCGACCCAGCTGTAGGAGAACGCCTCCTTCAGCAGGCTGCGACATCTATTCACAACTGGTCTCTCCAAAACGGATTAAAAATGTCTCCATCAAAATCTGCCGCTATGCATTTTTGTAGAAAATACAAATGTCCGACTCTATAAATTCTTCTCTAATCCCACTGTCCGACTCAGTCAAATACCTCGGACTGACTCTCGATAACAAACTCTCCTGGACCAACACATTCGCAATGTGAAACAATCTTGCTTCTCGAGAATAAATCTCCTAAAGAAACTCGCTCACTCTAATTATGGTTCGGACAGATGCACTCTACTCAAACTACATAGATCTCTCATTCGTTCAACTCTAGACTACGGATGTTCTCTTTACACATCTGCAAATAAATCAGCTTTAGACAGTCTGAATTCCATCCACAACTCATGTGTTCGACTAGCACTTGGCGCTTTCCGCACATCCCCCACAATAAGCCTTCTCTGCGAGGCGTCTGAACCCACCCTGAATATAAGAAGGCAACAACTCATAGCCAACACCGCTGTTAATATCCTCTCCATTTCCAATTTCTGCAATATGTCCAAGCTCACATTCCCTTATCATCTACTCTCACCTAATATACATAGCCTAATCCAATCTATAATCTCTAATGACACCTTAATTCTCCATACTATCTATAATCTCTCACCGCCCTGGCTAGAATACCGCCTAAATATCGATCTCACACTCACCGAATTCTCTAAATCCTATACGAACCCCATCATATTTAATACCCACTTTAATAAGCTCTTACAGAACTACTCAAACTCACAAAAATTATTCACAGATGGATCTAAGAATGAACATTCAACAGGCTGTGCGGTAGTCCATGAAAACAATCACATTCTCTGTCCTCTCCCCCTCAGTTCACTATATTATCTGCTGAACTTTTTGCTATAAAAACAGCCCTCTCTTATATTCACGATTTCTCTCTTGGAAACTCAGTCATCTTCTCTGACTCCCTCTCAGCCTTACATTCCATTTCTAACTACCAAACAAAGAAACAACACCCCATAGCTCAGCAAATAGCACACATCCTTATTACTTCCACCCACAAAATCGCTCTCTGTTGGGTACCATCACACAGAAATATTCCCGGCAATGAAAAAGCCGACTCCTCTGCCAAACTCTCCTTACAGATAACACCCATTCAAAATATCCCAATTCCTCTATCTGATATTAAGCTATACATAAAAATCAACTCTTCCCTCACTTTCCGTTCCCTCTGGAATCAAGTACCTTCCACCAACAAACTCAAATACATTAGAGATGATATGAACCCTCGAAATTTCTACAAAGAGATTACCCGTCGAGAAGATGTCCTCTTTACTCGTTTACGAATAGGTCACTCGCGTCTCACTCATTCCCATTTGCTGGATTGCGTGTTCCATAGGTTAAGGGTCAAGTGAATAACAAGACTTTCAACAATTTTTACTAGTTTGTTAAGAACATTCGGCACAAATTTAATTGAAAAAAAAAAAAAAAAAGAAGGCGGAGCTTGGTCGAAATTCCAGGCGAGCGAAAAAATACCAAAACAGACGCGATGTTTACTACTCTTAGCCTAATCAAGACGACTGAACTTAGTATGATGATACCAGCCAGAGCGACACGTTATCCATACCATTCGGTTTTCCCAATATCCAGCTACTATACGCTACACCTTATTGGGCTTTGGTCATTCGCTGTTTTTCGAAAGCTGAATAATTACAACTTAATTTTTCTGACTCCAGCACGTAATCAAAATATACTTACCTCTTTGGGTGAAACAATAGTGACCACTTTCCGACTAGAAACAGATGAACTTTTCAACGTTTTGCTGATTCCTTCATGTCCATTTGATCCTCTGTTTCCATTCATAATGACCAATATTCACCATAACACGAACGTATTATTTGGCATTTAAATCGATTCAAATTTTTTCATATTTTTTTTTTTTTAGTTAGTATGAAACCAAAATTTCGTCGCGATGCCATAATTCTCATCGCATCAAAAGAATTACGATCAACACCGTCTAAACCTACAATAAAGCATTGCTATTGGAGTGAAATATTGAAATACGTACAAAGGAAAAACCGACTCAAAGTTGTTAAATGAACTTTTAAAAACTTCAGAGCTTATCCATTAATTGCGAATCGAATAAAAAAATTTCCAATTCGAGGAATAATAAGGTTCTATTTATTGAAAACTTTTCAAACCTTGATATTTAATTAAAGATATGATGACGCAATTGTTCTTTTTATTATTATCGAAAAGTCGCTTAATTTATTACTTGGAAAACTTTTAGAAAAATAAATTTGCTTTAGTTGCTTTTTATGTACGACTATATTTTGAAGAAGTCGAAACCATAATCACTTTTAGCTACAACAGAGAGGAGAAATATTATAAAGGGCTTCAATATTTTATGCAATTAAATGAAAATTACAATGTCCTAGAATAAGATGGTTTAAAAATATAATGCGTGCAGTTTGGATTTTAATAATGAGTGCGGTTTCCGATGAAATAATAATTTCCTTCCTTTAAGCATAGGATAAATTAATCCTTAATAACGTCCTTCCTCATTATCGCGTACGAATCTACGCACGTGTGTACTGTACAGAATAACTCCAACGGTTTAACGCAAGCAATATTCAGCAAAACCAATTATAATTATTACTCCATAAGTACATAATCGAAAAAATTTTCAAACAGCCAGTTTCAGTGCACTTCCTTTCATTCAACGAATTCTATGAATTCCAGGGACATCCGATTTTCAAAATTACCTGATATCTTTCAGAAAGGAATTGACAAATTGCCATTCGTGGTGCACAAATGAAAAGCACGAAATGACCTCGGTTAGTATTCAAGCCGTGTTAAATTCCGTCGTTGATTTCCAATAATCTAATGAAATTCCTTTCGAGAGGTCACATGAGCTTTTTCAAATAGTTCACCGTTCGTAATCAGAGCACAGTATTTTCTAGCAACAGGAAGAAACAACCTCGAACCCAGCTAGTTCGATTTCCTTCGTTTATTTCAAGATGCACGAATCCAGCTATTTGCATTTACTTCGTCATTCAGCTCGTAATACACTCCGGTTTATTAATCGTCTCTCGGCATGAAGTAATGACAGACTTTAATGAGATTCCAGCCAAAAG
Organism: Phenacoccus solenopsis; assembly: GCA_009761765.1. Classification (NCBI taxonomy): domain Eukaryota; kingdom Metazoa; phylum Arthropoda; class Insecta; order Hemiptera; family Pseudococcidae; genus Phenacoccus; species Phenacoccus solenopsis. Next base: position 63,522 of record VFXL01000335.1, on the reverse strand, counting down.
TTTACTTTCGCCGGGTGAATTTACATTTGATTCGGCGCCCTTATATAAACACAGTGTACAGCTCGATAGTTTCTTTCCTCCATTATTATACGCCAGCGCAAAGTGGATAGATATAGTGTAAGGTGTACACGTACGTTGGTGTAATTCCGTCAGGATTCCAAATACGATGGTAAACTTTTACGCTAATTATCTGCTCTAAGAATTATATACTCAAATGAATCTAATTCGATTAGACATACGAATGGTATATAGTTAGTAACATGCGTTACATAAATCTCGCCACATATTCCAAATAACTTATCTTTAAGCGTTAACGATTCTCTATTTTCCCAACAAGTGGCTCAGATGGTAGAAATGAATGTCGTTTCTTGTCACCATTTTATAACAGGCAGGAATTTATTCTCATGAAAGAAATACATTTTTTTTTTTCATGAATTCTTTTAGAAACATTTTCTCTAGTTGAATGTTTTCATCAGTTGAATGCTGACTAACAGTCTTCAAGACTTCAGCCACCAAACACAAATGTATATTGTATGTGCAATGTGCATGAAAATTATGTTTCCTATTTTCAACATAAAATTTTTATTTTAGTCCTTAATTTTGATTTGTTGAGGCCAAAAATTTCAAATTATTTTGCATAATGTCATTTTGCAAGGTATTCGCTATTAACTATTCACTAGAAAGTCGATAATAGCGGGGTGAGAAAAATTATCAAAGAACTCCAATAGTATGTTTGAAAAATTAAGCCCTTTAAATCAATATTTACTATTCCCAAAGGGGGCTAAAAATTTCTTGAATTTTATCTCCTTTTTCAAAAATAAATATAATTCATTTTTAACATATTTAAGATCCCAAAAATATTTTTACATCCTGCTATAAAAATATAATTCAAAATTTAAGGGTTTTTGCCTCACATATCAATTCATCTACAATCTATAAGCTCAGTTGAATTGAAACTAGAGATTATACACAAAGTATAATTTCCTCCTGAATGGTTCTCAAAATGCCAAAGTGTATTAATTGGTAATCGTGTATTGTGTGCACAGTGCACACACTTTATTTTTTTAATTTATTAATTTTATTGTTTAACCGCAATTGCTGGCACAAAATTAATTTTAATTTAAATTAATATCTTATTTAAAAATAATTTTAAAATTTAAATATTAAATATTAAAAATAATAAATAAATAATATAAAAATTTATTTATCGAAAGTGTAAGTCAAGATTATGGGTACATTACGTAAAAGAATTCAATCATTTAAGTCTACGTTCCATAAGTGTTAATTACCATATCATTATTTGCTCACTTCTTTGCGCACTTATTGGCCCAGTATTTTTCAAAAACTCCTCAATGAAACTAAGTGAAATTTCAATAGTAAAATTTTTGAGATATTTACAAATGAGTACTTCGCTACATTATTTACTCTCGCATAAAAATGGCTCTTTCACCCATTTTGGCTGCTAGGTATTTCGTCTTGAAAACTAAATTCTGAAAAAACCGAAAAAGTCTTGCTTCAGAATACATGACTTATTTCTAAGGAGCCTTCGTGTAAAATTTCATTGAAAAATATAGGATAAAATTGAAGAAGTTAAGGATCCAAGTTTTATTACTTTTTTAGTCTCGGACAACTTACATGCCTTAATGCGATTTCATATACCAAAATAGGCATTTGATAAAGTATAAAGTGATTCAAAAGTTGGTGCACCGAATACCGTAAGAACATGTTAGTTCAAAAATTTTTAAGAAGCTCTGAATCATAATTCACACTTGCAAGCACTCGCATAATTCGATAGGGCAAACATATTTGAAATTTTCCGTGTTCGTAATCAAAGGATTCAACATAATTCATAAAATTTCCAGGAATTTGAGCCCAACTTTATCGGACATATTTTGCCACAAATACGTACTTAAATGAAATAATATAAATGCATATTTTCATGTTTTTTTACGACATCTTTCGTACTTCAAAACGCAAAAAATTCAAGAAAAAAAGGGGGTTCATAGCACAGGAAAATGTCGTCTTCAAAAAATAGCTCAATTCGATTTCGCTCCTATTGCATTTTGTGAAGTTGGACTTTCGTTTAGATTTAGAGCATTTAAAACTATTCTCCCTACATCTCCTTCTGGAAAACTGAAAATTTCTATCGATCTGTTAATTTCTGGTCTTGTTGATTGATAGCTGTTGGCACTATGTAGGTACATAAGCTTGAAATACCTTGCATTTTAAAACCCATATTGGACGGACGTATTTAGTCATATTTTAGCCTTTTCAATGACATATTTTAGGCACATTTATCTCCTCGTTGTTAGGGCATGAAAAACTGGCTCTAACGATAACTAATTATTTCACATAATTCACTATATCAACATTTGTGGTTAAATTAAATTCCCCAAGTTCTGATGAATAATGATAAAAAGACTTTTTTACATTTACTCGCCTTGGCTCAAAGCGTATTTCCTCATGCTTTTACGAGGGTATTCATTCCTTTATAGCCATTTAATATTTATCAATTTCGATGTACCATTTCATTTGCCAAAATGCCAGAAAAAAAGCACCCAATGTAACAATTCACGTTTGTAATAATCAACTTCAAATGAAATTTCAAATTCCAACTACGATCAAATGAAATACCACGTTACCCCGAATAACAGGTAAAAACAAACGAATAATTTAACGAAGGTTTGAGCTTGACTCAGCGTTCAACTCGAGGGTTGGCCGCTTAGCGTAGATTGTGTTTACATTAATGTTTCCGCGTAAATAAAGGTACCCGGTGAATTGTTCATTAAAAAATTCCAACAACCTTAAAACAAGCCAGCTTTCCGAAACCCATTTCAAATTAAATTACTCCCTTTATTAATTAAATTTATATCACAATCGACGTACCCTCCTACCATGAAGCTAACTTATTGTTATAATGAAAATTTCGCACCATTTTTTTCAAGTTTTTTGATAACGAGAAAAATTTATAAATGTACCATTCGCGCCGTTACTACACCATATTGGTTCGACGTTCTGAAATCATAAAGCGCTTTATTTATCTGGCACAGTGTTTGGGCGCTATCACAACCGGAGTTCGGTTACCTCGATGTTAGTGTACGTTTTCGATTATCCCGTGTAATGCGATTATGCTCATTTATTTGCAATTTAAAACGTAATTAAATGCTTATTAAAATCTACGTACGTGGTTTCTCTTTCCTACCGTGTATCTAATTACATTTTAATACCGCAGTCATCGAGAGCATGAAAACGATGGAAAAATCTCATTGTCGACCAAATATTCGCGCCAGGATTATATGGGTTGTTTTGATTCCCATCAAAAAAATCAAATGTTTCGGGTACAAGCTATTATTAAAATAACGATTTCCTATTTTTATTACTTCTACTCGTATTTCGAATAATTTTCAGTTTCATGCCCTCAACAAGTAGAATTGAAGATGAGGACGAATTTGAATATGATGATGACAATATGGAAATGTATCCAGTGGATTCAGATGGTGAAGAGGTGATTGATGATGATTCCTCTGAAGAAGAAGACACTGACCTCATAAGAGAAAACCATTATCGCTTTACATTATTAGAAGGATCAAGTATTGCAGCGAAATTACAACAGCAAGCGCTCATGGAGTGGGAAAAGGGATTTGTGTACAAAAAGACATTTGACATAATTGACAATAGCAAGAAAAAGCTAATAGAGTTAAAAATCACTAGAAATATCGAGAGAGCAATTCAAGACTATATAGACTCCACAGCAATTAATAGGAAATATTCATCCCTCTAATAGTTAATCCAGATGATGGAAGTTTAGAGATCACTGATCATGATGGTGATTTCACTGGAGAATCAAAAGTAACAACATTTATAGCAATAAGAAATGCAATGTTCAACAGAAAAGGAATAATGGAGACTGAATATGTTCAGTAGGGATATTCAACTGAAAGAATTTTTAGAGACAATCAGTTCAATGAACTTTTGAAACAATTTGAAGAAACTTTCACCACCCAATTAAACAGTAATTGTATAGAATCAAAGAGGGATGTGGACAAAATAGTCAAAGTGGAAATATCCAAATTACAACGATTAATTGAAAATCCACAAAAAAGAGTAGGCAAAGAACACATTAAGTGGAGAAGCAAACTTTTACCAGAAACTTGGGTGTCCAACTATGCATTCACTGAGAAGGAAGACCATAAATTAGTGGATGAATTCATCTCCCGAATTCTCTAAATCGATACAGAAGAAAATGAATTAAATACTGCATTCACTGAGATAATAAATAGATGGAAAGCAATGACCAAGGACGGAACTGAGGGAAAGAATTATAAACTGTGGGAAAAAAGAGAAATAAGAGGGATGAACGAAGAAACCACAAAAGCATTGCTCGGTATAGAAAAGAAAAGATGGATTTTTGACCCAACAGATTCTACTACTAAACAAAGAGAATATCAACCCCCTCAACCCCTATGTTATCACCCCTGGTTTGAAAACATGATGAAAAGTATGACAGGCAAACCAAAGACGGTGGGTACCCCACTGATGCAATTGGAAAGAGCTGAGCATGAAGATTACTCTCATCCCATGGTGAAAATAGCTGAGCCAATATTTGATCTTATGATCAGTATTTTCTGTAAAACACATTTATCAAGATTCATGTCAAAAATAATAAATGTACACTCCAGATTGGGGGGGGGGAGTTACACCACTGGGCATGTGAAGAACACTAGTCATTGCAATATTGTAATCTTCCCAATTTACTCAACGCTGAAACATGAAGACAGCATAATTAGAGAAACATCTGGAATCATAATTAGAGGACCACACAATGCCAGGAGCCCAACCGATAAAATAAATTTAATAGTAATAGAAAAATTAACAGAAGAGAAAGAACAATTAAAGTATCTGAAATTCATTCATGGAGCTTGCTTTGCGAATAATTACTCGTCGTGAAAAGCCTCCATTATTTCCTTTGTTCGCTTTCGTATACGCCAAATATCTACGTTATAAACTTTTCTGAATGCATACTGTAGTACGTGATTTGCACGTAAAACATTCGCAAAGGTTTGATAAGTTACCTTCTATTTTACCTTCGAATTAACCTGAAAATAAATAACCGACCTGGTAGGCAACTTATACAACTTCTCGTCATGACTTCACCTAAAGTTGCCACTTTGTGATAAAATTTCCACCCACGAACGCACGTTTACTTTTTTCTGCTTTCATTCGTTTTCGAGGTTTTTCGAATGAACTGAAAAGAATACGGAAGCAGCTAAATGTTGAAAAAGGAGAAATACTTTGCTTTCTTCCAAAATCGATAGAGCTTAACCTTAAAATGCTGTGAAATGGTACCAATAGAGATTCGAAAAAATGTCATTTTTCAAGTTAATATCAGACCCCATCCTTTCACAGCTCTCATCATGAGGTCAATTCATTCATTGTGAAAGATTGTTAGCGAACTAGACAATTTTTGAAGAAACAGAAATATACGTTGGAATTATTTTAAATTTCATTCAAATCTAAAAATCACAGGATATGGGAGAAATTACAAAATAAACCGATTTTAGAGCAAATTATTACAAGCAAAAAAAGCTCGTGATTTGATGAAGGAAAATTGGCAGTGAAATTTTTTCAGATTCAAAACATCTGAATTTTTTCACACCACTCAATAAAATTTAGAAAAGATAATAAATCAAATTGAATTCATGGACACCACTCTAATACACTCTTAAAATTAGAAAAAAAAGTAATTTATTAGTCCACCTGCAAGAAACTTGAAAGTAATTTGAAAAGTTGGTAATTTAACCAAAAAAACTTCTAAACTATCAAACATAAAACCACTATTTTTGAAATCAGATGCTATAAATTTCTTCAAGAAAAAAAATGCAGATTTATCACAATAATTGGACACAAATATGAAAAAGCGACCAAATACGCTGCAAAAACTGAAAGCTACAGATATTAAACAGGACAAATAAATTGGAAATCACTAGCGAATTTGCTAGTCTTTTTTATCACCATTTCTTTCAAGGTATGTCATCTTAAGACTTCAGCATTTTTCAAAAAATGTAACCACATGCACTAACAATATTTTCCCCGACTTCTACAGCGATTTTACACACGCCTGTCTCAAAATTACTCAAATATTAGTTGGTGGATGTCCGAAATTCAAAAAAGAAAGATAAATGATCAAATCGAAAAGATTATGCTCTGAACTAATGCCTTATAACTGCAAGTATAGCGTAATGAGTCTCATAATGGTTTAGGTTTTGCATTCTTTTATATAACGGTACGAATTTCAAATTGAGGATATCTTTAGCTTTATGTTCACATAAATTTTTTTATTGTATTGTTATGTCAAATATTTATTGATTTGGAATTAAAGAAAATCACTAGCGAATTTGCTAGTCTTTTTTATCACCATTTCTTTCAAGGTATGTCATCTTAAGACTTCAGCATTTTTCAAAAAATGTAACCACATGCACTAACAATATTTTCCCGACTTCTACAGCGATTTTACACCGCCTGTCTCAAAATTACTCAAATATTAGTTGGTGGATGTCCGAAATTCAAAAAGAAAGATAAATGATCAAATCGAAAAGATTATTGCTCTGAACTAATGCCTTATAACTGCAAGTATAGCGTAATGAGTCTCATAATGGTTTAGGTTTTGCATTCTTTTATATAACGGTACGAATTTCAAATTGAGGATATCTTTAGCTTTATGTTCACATAAATTTTTTTATTGTATTGTTATGTCAAATATTTATTGATTTGGAATTAAAGTTAAATTTTTTACTTCTTCGTATAACATGTATTTGGAGGAAGATGATGAGGGAGTGCAAAAAAGCGAAATATCAAACTTGAGGTTTTAAAATTTCTTAAACGATTTTCACACCCATCAATAAAATTTTTGATTCGTCACAACGTCGAATACGTGTCCCTTTTTTTTATGAAGACCGTGCCGAGTTTTTTTTAGGGAGGTAAAAAGTACAAGATTCACGAAAGGGGAACCGATATACTTACATAATCACAGTCTATTTCATTATAACATTTGAACGTTGAATACCAAGGTAAGGCGAATTTAATTTTTAATTTTTCAAAAAGTGAAGGAGATCCGCTGAAATTACATGAAAGTTTGAAAAATCTGAAAAACGAATATTCGGGTAATTAAATTTTTTGTTACCTTCCACATTCACATTTTGTCATTCACTGACTGAAAAAAATTCACCAGTCAATTTTTTTTTTAAATTAAGAAGTCTAAACTTGGTCGTATGCAGTTTGTGCACAGTAAGGACTCAATTAAGATGACATTATTGCTTTAAAATGACTTCGAATATATGTTTTAGCATGAAAAAGCTGAAACTTTAGGAACCGCTGTGAATCAAAAATTGAACATATTTATTTCATCTCTTGAGTTCGAAAAAGCCTTACCCATTTTGTTGTTCATTTTTGAAAACAACAAAACATAAACAAATTTATTCGTGGGAACCCTCTGTGGATTGAAAGGTTAAAGTACAAGGATTCTAATCAGCCAAATCTTCGAGGAAAGTTGAAATATTTTCATTAAAAATACCCACAGCATTCGTGTAATGGTATTATTTATTCTCGAACCTCTAATACGCAAGTATTACAAAAGGCTCGAAAATCTTTCAATTTTCAGCTTCAAAGAAATTTCACGATTCGAAAATATCGTTATTTTACACGTATCTTGAAGCCAGTATCTGGTATACAAAGCTACGAGAAATTTTCCTTCTCGAATTTATTTTTAAAAAACGCACCTCTGTAGGTTTTCGTCCTCATGTGAATTATTCACGGAACTGTGCCATTTTCCTATCGAGCGCATATCCTTTGATTTTTCACTATAAAGCAGAATTTCGTTACACCATTCACGTGTTCAGTTACCTCCACTATAACGTCGATAGCGGATTACAAATGAAAGAAAATTTGTAAAACTTTTTTTCACGATTCGTTTTGAATCTCTAACCACGTGTCTTTTTTTCAAACGTCACGCGCTACAAGGTGTTCTCATATGGATATTCGTTACTGCAACCCTATCGTGTTCTCATTCTACTGCTCGAATTCGCAGAATTTCTTTTACGCTTCGTTGATTTCCGCCTCCGTCGCGGTACACCGTTACCAAATACGTCCGCCAAAGCTGCTTTTCCAGTCTGAAATTCGCTATCCGAAGTACAGTTCTTTTTTCACCTAATCTAATATCGTTTGCGAGAGCGTTAACGATGACGTAAATTCACCAGACGATGCTGCTCGACACTTTCGCCTAGAATGGCGAGAAAACTTCTAGTGAAATCGTCATAATCCTACCGAAGGCCTTCATTTAATTAAACTCCGTATCGTCCTCAATTACGTCTAATATCTTCGTTCGTCGATACGAGTTGGAACGCCGACTCAGCCAGGCCTTTTATAAGGCGCCCTATCGTTCGCGTTAACCAACACAAAAATCAATTAATTCCCATAGTGTTGAGTTTCAAAAGAAAAAACTTTTTCCATGAAACAAAAATGCCCCCAACTTTGAAAAATTCTTTCAAACAAACGATACTCCCAAAACCCTTCATCGAAAAAGAATCGTTGGTATCGTGAAAAACAACAATCCGGAAAGCAAAACATCCTCGTTGTAATGAAAATGACGCTGCGCGGCATCGTTTAAAAGCGCAAAAATACACCACTGCTTTCGTTTTTGTTGCTATCTCAAAATTTCGGTGTAACACCATTTGATTTACAAAAAAAAAAAATCAATGACTCTGTAAAAAGTACGCGGAATTTCACTACGCAACTTTTTATTTGCTTAGTTAACAATGAATTTTGCTTTTTCCTTTGAATTATTTATCAACTTCTCTTTTTTTTGCAACCAACTATGCTGGATTAGGGTATTACTCGTACATAGTTTAACTGTTTTACATTTTTTTCCTAGCAGGATTGAATTAAACGAAATATACAAATCTACGCTCGGTTAAATCGCCCAACCTCGAGTTATAAGGGTAAGTTAAACGGAGGTTAAAAATAGAAAATGCAATTTAACAATTCGGTTCAGTAAGAAAATAAATGCGGTTGATGTTTAGTGTAATAATACTGAATAAAGTTACAAAAAATTGGTAAATTAATTATCACCAGAATGATCATTAATTAAATATTTCAATTTTAGATTAAACTTAAATTCAGCTTTAGAGTTAAACTTAACCTGAGGTTATTAAATATCTGTTCATTATATGCGTGCCTGCGAATTTCATAATTTTCGGTTGAATACATCGATTTTCACATAAAGCTAAAAGTTACAGCGTTTTAACGAACTGAATGTGATTTGATTACGAGAAATAAATGTGAAAAAAAATTCAATTTTCCAAAGGAATATTTCAAAGCTGTAGAACATTCATTTTTTTTTTTTTAATTTAAGTTCATGATTTCAAATATTATTAATTTTCATTTAAAAAATGATGAGGCTGGCACATCAGGGTTGAAAATCGGTGTTTAATTTAATGTAAAAATTACACTAAAGATTAGCTTGGTTGTAGGAAAATTAATTTACTCGTACAATGAAAAAGGAAAGCAATTTTGAAATACATTTGGTAGATAGGTATAATTTGCCAACTTGAAAAATAAAGAAAAAACATTTTTTTATTTATATTATGTTATAAGAAATTGCATTATTAAAGCTCAATGCGACACCATTTCAAATTATTTTTTCTTATGAGAATTGGTGTATTGTGTTTTTAAGGTGAAACGAACAAAAAAAAACAAACAAATTTTTACGCGATTTTTGTATCATCCTGCTGCACAATAACGTAGTACCCAACATGGTAGCATATTGGCTGATTTATAATTGAACTATACACTTTTGTTTCGATTTATTGATATTTTCTTCAACATTTTAAGATTTAACCAATCGAAAAAAAATCTTGCAAATTCTCAAAAAGCCATGACATCGACTGGCAAACTACTTCAACATGAAAAAAAATTATGTATAATTCCGGTTAAACTGAAGTTTTAGTCAGTCCACAAATCCACAATTTTCATTTACAAAAAAAAAAAAATTAAAATAAATAATACACGAAGGAGTGACATTTGCATCAGTAATTTGATTAAAAAAATCCATTTTTCTTTTTTTTTTTTTACAGTTTAGAAATATTTTTTAATAATTTAATGGAATAGCTCTGAAGAAAAAAAAATCATTTAAAAACGACAATCTTACCTCGCCTTAATATTTACAAAATTCACTCTAATAAAAATTCCACAATAATTTTTTTTTTAAATAAATATTATCACAACAACCCGTAAAAGCGAAAAAAGTTGAGAGTTCCCTTAGCACAATCACAAAATTAAAAAAAGAAAAAAACACGGGACGAAAAAAATACGCGAGTTATCAACACGTTAAAATATGCACGCGTTTGTATAGGTCGGCCTCCGTCGTCGCAAATGCAAGAGAAAATCGTTTGTTCGGGTTTTAGTGAGATGTTATTTACAACAGCTGAACGGGGAATTCGGAATCTGGATGGGTTGTGCCTTTCCACACGCACTCGCTTAATACTATTTAGTGCTGCCTTTTCCGATCTGTGTTTCTTCGTTTCCCTCTTTTTCGGCCTATAGCGTAAAGCTTTTTTAAAACGAAATTCGCTCAAATTAAAAATTCCTATAGAAATCGCAAATATTTTTCACTCTCTCAGCGAACGTAAAAAAAAAATTCGGAATGGATGTATTTTCGGTGTTTCATTTATGGGAAATCATTTGAATGTGGCATTTTACAAATTGTTCCTAAGGGAGCACATTTTTCGAGGAGTGAAAAAATTGGCGACAATTTTCTCGGTTACCTATTCAGGCATAGGAATTTTAGGCTTCTAAGCTCGTTAGGGTTCTCCCAAAGCCTTTAACGAGCTCACTTCTATATACCGAGATAACAAACATTTGTTTGTTTGTATTTTATTTACATCGAGTTGGCGAATCCTTTTGCGTTCGTATCATGCTTGGGGGCTGGCCGGGCCGTAAAAAAGTATACCCCGTCGCAAAAACTTCCTTTATTTTTCAATTTTAAATGCGCCTTCATCACAAACTAAAGTTTTTGCGAATGTATGCGATCGCGACACATGCATCGGCTCGGTATATTTTTTAAATTATACAACCCGACATCTGTGCTTCTGCCTGCGCGAAATTTATACATGCGCCATTTTTCCTCGCTTGTTATATTAACTCGTGCACTTTTACACTTCGTCAGTATAGCGTGTTCTATTGTTCGTATGTTATACAGTATAGGCACTTCAAAACAGATACGAATTAGAAGCTAGACGAACTCCAACTTTCTCATTTAAATTTACTTATTTCAAAGTAGATACTCGATTATTAGCTGAAACTGAGGTTCAACGCGATATTTTTTCCTCAAGCTTTCCTCAACATTGGCTTTCTATCCGTTGACCGTCTTCGCAACTGGAAAGCTCCGGTTGGGTTACCCGAGACTCTGCGGTTTTAAGTCCAGAGAATTCGAGTTATTCGAGTATCTGGAAAATACTATTCGGTAATTTATATCGATTGATTTCCTTTTTCGAACGACCCCTTTTCAATAAAGTTCCTCAGAAACTTTTCAGATTCGCTAAAAAAAAATGCGCTAATAAGTTCCCTCCCTCTTGGTTGAATCTGAAAGATGCGTTTCTACAACTCGCTCATTCTCTAGGCTGGAACCTCGAATTGGGAATGACAGTTTCGATAGTTTCGCAGTTGAAATGATAACGTTTTATATGATTTGTTGATTTTTCGAAGTGTCTCTGCGCTCACACTGAGTGCATTTTTTAACGCAATATTTTCAAAAATTTGTTTCATTGATTTGCACACGAACTAGAACATATTGTGGGTTGTTGAAACATAAATTTTAATACTAAAAAGAATTAATGGACATTCAAAATTATTTTCTTAATAAGTTACCAATAGAGAAATTCAGTATCTCATTTATATTCTCAGTCTCAGTCAGTACCATTCGAGATCGTTTAATCAGTGAAGAATACTCTTTTCTAAACGTAGATTAGAATTATAAAATTCCCAATAACGAATGGTGACACATAACACACGCTTTCAATCTCAACAAATATCATTCAAGTTCATGTTTGAAGAGTATCAAGAGGCGAGCTTGAGCTTTCCTCCGATATCAGTACATTTTCTAACGAGAAATTTTTCATTTTACTGTCATACATAATTCTAGTTCTAATTCCTGACTGTAATTTTTTTCATTTGTTTCGTATTTTTATCTGAGGGATACCTAAATAACCTATTTACATTTGGTTGGGTTGAGATGAAACAAAAAACTACCAGTCAAAATTTAGCTCGACAAATAATCGAAATATTGACTATTTTTAATATTAATGAATCGCAAATTTACACCATAACTTCGGATAACGGCGCGAACTTTATCAGGGCTATTACAGATATACGCGAATTGATACGAACCTACACTGCTGACAACAACAACGACTTCAATTTAGATGAAAGTGAACTAGTAGAAGAAATTATTGAAAAATATGATACGCCAATGGCGGTGAGTTGCATTTCACAGCGATTTTAAAAGCATTATGGAATCCTTGATTTTAAATACTAATTCGGAAAATATCATAACGACAGGTTGGTACAGAATTGTAAGAGTTCGAAAAACTTTTTATGCTTTGTAACACATCAACTTCTTTTTATTTTGTGTAAGACTGGCTAAAGGAGCAAAATATAGAAGGAGAAATTTGTGAACAAAGTTCAGAAAAGTTGGAGTGGAACAGCTCCATTACAAATGATAATCAACCATCAGTATTTACGAAAATTTTCATCAAGTTGCGAGAAAACGTTAAAAAATTGCGATCCCTTTCTTTTTAAGTAGAACTGGAATGAATTGGTTTGAAACGTTGTTTACCATTGGATAATAATACGAGATGAATATTTTGATGATTGCATCCATGAAAATAGAAATTAAGGGAAAAAAAAATTAACTAGCAATCAATAAAATATTAAATCGTTGTGCATTGCTTATACTTATGTTAATATATTATATAGATGGTCTTCGTTATACCTGGTGATGTGCTCATCATTACATGAAAAGAATGTATTTTAAAGCTTCAAGTTTTAGGTAGGTGATTGACGACATGAATTACATAACGGTGCTTATTAAGATTTGTAGCTTTTCAAAATTTTAAGTTTCAACCTTTCTTTGCAGTATGGAAAATGGAATAATATTTTTCAACTGCATTTTTTTTTAAATTTAGATTTTAACTTGTATAAAGGATAGTAGACTGCATGGAAAACCGAAAAACCATCTCCCATCCAGTCTTTTTAAGTTGTACGTTCATTGATCCTAGATAAAATTTTGTTTTTTCTATTTGTTGAAGCGCTATCTCTGAGCCAGCTCCATCGACATAGCATTTGTTCCTTTCGGACTTGGAATATTTTTCTCTTACCTTTTCTGATCGAACTATTCTTTAAAAAAAAAAAAAAAAAAAAAAAAAAAAAACAAACAAACAAATGGGTTTAATAGTCCAATTGAATTAATGAATTTATTAAAAAATAAAAATATAATTAAGTATTGACAGCCAAAAAAGCAAACAAAATAATACTAAGTAAAGAAAAATTTCAGAACTTAATACGTATGAGTAGTTTTTTTTTTTTTTTTTTTTTTTTTAAAGAAAAACAAACAAACAAACAAGTAATAGTAGATTATTCACATAATGAAATAAAGTCTGTTAATATTAACGACTTCAAATTTTTGAATTTCAAAAATAAAGATCATTCTTACTGTCGCTTTCTTTTTTTTTCGTTTTGGTAGATCGCTTATTACAAAATTTTCATTTGGGATAAGGACGAAATTGTTGTCGCTTGTTAAAAGAGGACGAAGAATGTTTTGACAGGATTGGAGACAGTCTATAGCTTTTTGAAGTTCTGAGTTAGAATTTGTTAAATCAGCTGGGAGAAGATATGAAATATTTTGAAGAATTTTCAATTGTTCTCTCAAATCTGATACCATAACACAATTTTCGATGGGTTCAACTGCTGCACTAAATTCTGAAGAGTAGTTTCTGATAACAAAACTACTTCAGAATGCCATGCAAGTTTTCAACTAGGGAAACAGAAGACGTTGTTGGTTCTGAAGTAGTTTAGCCACAAAAACAACTTCAGAACCAGTAACGGAATCAATGTAAAATTGGTGTTCATTCCTTTTCATCCATTTCGGTTTTCTTTTACGGCAAATAAAACGATTACCAATATGAACTAAAAACAAATGAGAAAAACCACAAGAAAACCGTGAAAAAAAAATGATTAGGGTTTGGGAAATATTAGAAAAAGTGAGATTTCATGAGAAGGAGAATATTATTCCTTTATATGGGACCGATGGTTCGTTCGTCTCTTAAGCGGTGGAAAATAACAACTCCCAAAAAAAACCCAAGTAATGTTAAAGACGATGTACATAATTTATTATATATTTCAGACAATCATTTACTTATTACTCAATGCCCCTTATCTATAAACTGAAATTAGTTGGTTTATTCCAAATAAAATTCAACATCATTTTTGGACTCGTAGAACTTCGGGAATGATATTGGTGTAACTAAAGTTACCTTGGGACCACGTGGAACAATGTATCATTTTATTCGAAAGCACGATCACCGCAAATTCCTAAATATCACGTTTTCGCTTCTGCGGTATATGCTTTCTCGGTTACTTCATCATTTCAAGTTTTATCGCACGTTTCAATCGTAAGTTTACAGTATTATCCTTGGACCAATTTAGAACATCGTCACAATTTCAAAAGCATATGACGTAGACATACTTGATGTCATCCGTGTCCTTCAGCAACATTAACCACACTAAGAGAATTTTCTCAACTATTTCCATCCGAGAAAGAATAATAGTATATGGTTAAGTTTGTACGTAGCATAATTATTCGCGAAATCGCGTCATCGCTCGTAATCTTAATTAATATGCAAAATCGCGTTTATATTTGACTATCAAATTTTAGTTTAATGAAATGCATGCTCGCTTGTTTTCCCACAAATAAATCAGTTGTATCCCATTCCTCATAAGCGATTCAATTCAACTCAAGTTCATTTACCATTACAAGTTAATTTTCAAATGATAGAATTTTTTCTCATTTTTTAATCTTACGTGTATTTCATTTTGCCATTATTGCCAATATTTTGGTTTTCATCATCTACTATAGATACGATTCCCGCATAAATGGCGACATTACTGCGATAAATTACCCAATTTACATAGTTTGGAAATTATTTAACAAAACTTGTAATTACTATCGAGACTTGAACAGTTTCCAAAATTTTAGATGCACGGTTCACCAAACGCCATTAGGTTATCTAAGTTTTAGTTTCTTTCAATATAGCAGCGCAGCTTGTAATTTTTGATCCCTATTCTAGATTTACGCACGCTACGGTACATAATTCGCGTCGAAAAAAAAACCGACGAAAAATTACCAACGGAATATTTTTTCACTGGTTTTCGCTGAGCTTAATTTCACTACTTTGTGTAACCAGTGATTCTCAGCGTACCTACTGAAAACATGTGCGTCATTTGGAGTGTTTAATTCGCTGTAAAGTGGATATACCTTGGTTAGGTTCGTATAAGAATTTAAAAGAGAAACCCCATTCTTCTCTATGCTTTTATTTCGATATAAGCGAAGCGAATAATACGCGTCACTGAATTATAACCCATCTTTAGTATTAAATCTTTTCCTGTGAATTCTTCATTACGGTTTATTAGCGTTTAAAATCGATAATTTATGGTTTTTCCCAACATTTTCCGAACCACTACAAACAACCGTCGAGCAAATATTGGAAACGATATTATGGTAAAGGGGTAAAGAGATAAACGAACAACGTCGAAACCATTAACCTGCCCTTATATCCTTCAGAATATTTATCACGTGGATATTTGAAAAGAAAAATAAAAAAAAACAGCCTTTATTCTTTGGTAATTTATGGATTTTTTATATATTGGGCTACCGGCTAATATAAATCATTTTTCATTTCCATCGCCGCACCAAGATTTATTACCGCGGACGCTTTTCCTCCTATAAACTTTATCAAGCCTCGTAATGAATAAAAGTTGTTAAATTTCGTTATCATATCGAAATTAGGTAGTCGTCTTCTGTCACAATGACGCACCCAGTTTTGACAATTATTAATTGCCGATCACTACGACTACACCTATTCGGTCAATTTCCTGCTTCCATTTATTTATTACTTCTTATTACAAAGAACCTACTAAGCCATATACATTACCCTCCATATTATTTAGTGGTAATAGATGCATATGTAACTTAGGTAGATGACAAATCGCATAAAATTTCTCGATTCATCTCTAAAACAAAAGTTTAATGCGCTAATTTAACAAGTAACAACATTTTAACGTTAAAAGGTAGGAGGTATCATCGCTTTTAGTTGTTTCGAGGTTGCGAAGTTATTTCCGTTTCCATTAACATTAATTACCAGCGCGTATATAGCACTATGGTCCGAGTGAAGGCGATTATTTGCTAATGTTTTGACGAAAGTGCCATCCAAATTCAGGATCTACGATGCTACAAATAATCAAGGGCACGAGCAATTTTTAAAACCCCACTATTGGAGTGTTTCAAAGTAAATTGATTTTTTTTTCAATAGAAAATAAGAAAAAATAATTAGAACTATTTTTTTCAAATAATAAAAGTTATAAGCATCCATACCAGATAACCGAAGCTTGAGTTATTGATTACCACAGGAAGATAATTTGTTTGTTTAAAAGTTCAATCGCACTTTGAGTTTAAATTCTTCTTTTCAATAAATAAGGAAAGCGAATAAATTTACTCGAAATCTCAACTATAGACAGAATAAGTGGAGCCCAAGAGTCAATAACATTTCGGAGTGACTACATTCTTCTGGAAACGAGATTTCAAAGTTCGAAACTTCCAAGAGATAAATTTATTTTCCAATGATAATTTAAACGAACGTAAAAAAAATTATTAGAATTCAAACAAAGAAACAGAATTGTATGAAGATAAGAAATATGTACAATCAGGGAGAACCGTGTTTGGTGGGAAGGAATAACAATTTTACCTCAAAATAAAGCATTCATAAGCCCAGTCTCAGAGGCTAATGGCGATATGATTGTTTTAGCTAAGGAGCAGAAGAAGGAGCGTTATGAATAAATTTTACTGCACCTTACGTGTACCATAAAATCATTGACCCAAATTTAACCGTGGGTATGTACTACAAGAGAAGACCAACAAAAAAGTTTATTACAAGAAGTTACCTGCAAACTGTTCACGTTGAGAAGCATCCAAAAAATGCGAACATTGTGTATGTTGGACATCGATAATTTATTCACCTATCAAGATTGAAGGTGTAGCGAGAAATATGCAACATCAAAATGCCGATACACCAGCGAGCCGAACATGCGCTGAGCCCCAAACGCGCCTGGAAAGAACAAATTTTATGCCAGCCTACGATCATCTAAACAATGAGCGAACATGCACCATAATTATAAGATTGTAATATTTATTTACTCATTAAATAAATTGGAAAGTTGGCTAGTTATTTCTGTACCTAATTTTTTAAAGATTTTATTTCTGGCCCACACTACATGGAAAGTTATAGGACAATAAAAAATTGAAAGTTGGTAATTTTAGGAGCAACTACATTCTTTGCCATATAAATTAGTTGAAATTTTTCATTTATTCATATAATTCATTTTCAATTTGGACAATTGTGTACAGTCCGCACTTAATTTTCAAACAGGGCATTTAGGGTAAAGTTCGCTCGTGTTCGAACCATGTCAGCAATAGTTGTGAAATACCCCAAAACTTAAGGATATTACGAGTATCGTAAGAGCGAACTTTACTCTAATTGTCCTGTTTGAAAATTAATTATATGAATAAGTAAAAAATTTCAACTAATTTATATGGCAAAGAATGTACTTATAAAAGTTGCATTGCCAAACAATCTTACCTCCACCACCCAATCGCAGATATAGATATCCCTCTGAAAGATTTGAAAACCTATGCCAAATCCTTACTATCCCAAGAATTTCAGTCATACTGGTCAAATGTCCCAAATTCAAACAAACTCAAAAGTATTAAACCCACCATAAACATCTGGAAAACTTCTCTGCAACATTACCGTCGACATGCATCCATTCTTACTCGTCTCTGTACTGGCCACACTCCCTCATAACTCACCAACACCTCCTTGCCAAGCAGCCACCTCCTATATGTACCTCCTGTAATGTCCTCATAACCGTCTCACATATCCTTACTGAATGCCGTCTTTATCAATCTCACCGGTCCAAATATCTTAAGTCTAATACTTTAAAGGACATTCTATCAGATGATCAGGCACAAATTGATAAATTATTCCTTTTTCTAAAGTCCGCAGGATTAACAAGTAAAATCTAGAATGTTGCTGTGCCTCTAGCCATTGTTGCTGTACATGGCACATTACCAACATTCAATTTTTTATTGTCCTATAACTTTCCATATAGTGTTGGTCAGAAATAAAATCTATAAAAAATTAGGTACAGAAATAACTAGCAAACTTTTCTATTCATTTAATGAGTAAATAAATATTACAATCTTTATTTATGTTGATTCACTCGTGAACAATAAGCGATTTATGTTGCAATTTCTACGAAATGGAGTAGATAGAAGAAAAACTTTTATTTTTAATACAACTTTTCAATCACGTTTATGAAATTGTAGCATAATCTATTTCAATTCCTCTTTGTGGTAGCCATTGTGTGACGTTGCGACATTTACAAAAAAAAAAACAACTTTCGAAGCCACCATAATGATTGCAACAGTACAAAATGATCTTGAATAAAAAAAAAAATTTTTATCAGCATCTTATCTTGTCAAATAAATTTTTTTTCGTTTTTTTTTCGCCCACTTTCACTCCGTGAGAGTTTTTATTATACCAGTTGATGACAGTAATGTATATTCTTGAGAAATTTGATGATTTTAGTATTTTTTCAATATTTTTTTTTGAAATATTAAATTCGAAGTTATGCAAACATCACTGTTCGGAATCACGTTTAAGAAATTGCCACATATCTTATTTCGACGCGTTATTCTATTAGCCATTGCGTGACATTGCCATTTTTAAAATACGCGTTGATTAATGTCTTTGGTTTTTGTATATTTCAGAAGATGCCACGAAAAAATTCTATAGATCTGGAAGCATTATATCGCCGATACAATGCCGAAATATTCGCAAACAAGCTGCCTTCGTTCAGTGTTACTTGGAAGAACCAGATGAAGAGGTCATCTGGTTTGACCAATTTTAACACGCGGACCATTTCATTGAGTACGCCCATATTAAGCAAGCTGCCATTCATTGAGACAGTTGAAACATTGATACATGAAATGATTCATGTATATATTTGTGTAAGTGACAATCTCGATGACAGCTTTAAACGATGGGCCACCCTTCACGGATATGAAAAGGTTCCATTCCGGTCTCGTTCCGTTTTACACCCTTGAACATCACTAAATACACAATGTCACCAAAAAAGCCGAGAAATAATTGGAAATAAAATATAATTTCATCTTGATGGGAGATGAGACCTTTTTCGACTGAATCATGGTTAAAGTATTAGCAGAAAAGAATAGCCAAATCCTCGAGGCGGTCAATATTATATACAATAAATATAATAGTAAAAAACATCAATTATGAAGTACGAGTATAATACTGTGAGCTGAAGATGCAAGTTTTTCTTGATAAATGCTTGGCCGCCAAAATCACTGGAATTTTCAAACTTTACTGGCAAACGTTATATTCAAATTTTGTGAAACGTTGTATCTTTTTCCAATGTTCAAAGTTCAAGTGAATGGCATTCTCATTTTAATTTTGTTAAAATCAAAAAAAAACTGAAGCAGATAAATAAGGTTGGTATTTTCAATAAATTCAACAGTGAGTGTAATTATTTGTGCGCGAAGAATAGAACGTAATTAATGTTTAATTATTAATGCAATCTTAGTGAAGTGTAAAACGCCAAAGTAGCAGCCATTTTTTCAATGAGTCTGTGTGAAAATGTTAAAATCTTTAATATTATTTTCATAATGTAATATAATTGTTGTAGGTTGTTATTCTTTTAGTTTTGAACCTAAATTACTGTCATATAAATTGTTTAACAGAATGTATATTTACTATAATACTAAAACCCATAATTTTTGTTGAAAAAAAAAATCCTTTTCCCACACTACATAATTTGATACAACTGAAAAACTTAGGCACTTTGCTGGCCATATAATTTTGAAAATTTTGAATTTATCACACTTCACATATTCGTTAAACCTTCGTGCTCATTATAAACTTTTCCTATATTATGCCTGATGTGAATTATTCTATTAATTATTATCATCTTATGCTATGAATCACTTAAAATTTTCAATATTATACTTTTGCAAAATCATATTTTTCATGTAAGTATTTCGAAAGCTCTTAAGAAATGAGTAAATTTTCCGCAAATTTTTGACTTTTGTTCAGGTTAATGGACGGATTTGGCGGTTTTATCCCTTACATTTATGTTTGGTGTTGCAGCCACGATCTTGTAAATTCAAAAAGTTTTTGCAAAATGTGCATTCTAATTATATATGGTCATCACATTAAAAATTTGTAAAGCCATAAACGCCTTATTTTCGCTAGTTTTGCTAGTTTCATCACTGCTTTTAGTACAAGTAAAAATTTCCCGATGAGTGGGTACCTGCTACCAATATTAAATATGCTTAAGCAGTTGAGTTGAATTGAATTTATTAAGTGCACTAAGATAAATTTGATGAAGTTCTTTTACTATTTTATGAGTATAACCTTTATTTCTACCGAATTGTACGACTTAATTACACTTCTTGTCACGCTAAAAGAGGCCCCACTCCAAAGGGGCCCCAGGATATTATCCTGAGTCGTTACACGATGAGCACGCCCCTGCAACTTTATTGGGACTATCCTATATTGTGGAATCTAACGATGCCAATTACTTAAAAAAAAAAAAACAAAAAAAAAACAGTAAGATTGACGCTTAGGAACCAATAGGGTCTTCTTGCGATAGAATACGTCCAGAAAAGATTAAGAAGAAAACAACCTCCCTATTAGCATCATTAAGAGTTAAATTTGGGAAAGAAATTAGAGCGCTGTAAGATGGATAGAAGTAATACCATATCCCTTTAAATACATGCATTTAAATATTTTTCAACTTTTTTTTCAAATATCACCCTTGAGTACTTATGAAACATATGTAAGTCTTTGGTTCGCATATTGTCGAAAATTCTTTCGCCTTATCTCTGTCGTACCTGCGCACAGAGATAAAAAGCGAAGATCGGTGCGGCCTTTAGTTTAGCTCCTACCTACTCAGCACTCTGAGAGTGAAATTTTTTTATCTACTTCTTGTCAGAGGACAATCGAATTTAAAGGTGACCATTTATTGGCCGCCTTTAAATTCACCGCCACTGTCGGCGCCAAGCGGTCTGGCTTTTCTGTTGGGGAATTCCTCATCTTCCACGTCATTTTTTATTCCATTCCAAGTTTTCTCGTTTTACAGACAGTACCTTTTTTCACCTTTATTCAAAAAAAAAAAATTAAAAGCGGAATTTTTTCATTTTTTCAAGATGGCCAGAAATGGAAACGACGAAACGTGTAATTTATCTGTAAGTTTTTTATTTAGAATTTAGAATTTATGTAATTTTTTATGACGTTTTTACTCATTAATGATCGAACCCGACATGAATGCCTTTCCGCTCGCGGCGCTCCCAGTCGTCATAGTTTGTCAAAATTCGAATCTGTCTCCTTACCTGATCGTTTTTTTTTTATCAATAATTTTTTAACTCATTTTTGTGAACTTATTTAATTTGCATTTTTATTCAAACATCGACGCTAATGCGTTTTCTTCAAAATAGAAATTCAGTTATTAATTTATTTTATATTATATACCAGTAGTATATGGGTCACTTGAGGACAATCCTGATTTTCAGCTCGAATTCTCGATCTAAAAATTTTTTGCGTGTAGATTGTTTGTCCTCAAGTGCCTGGGCATGAGACTATGTAAAAAAAAATTTGATTAAAAAAATTTTTAAATTAAAAAAATTTTCGTGACTTGGAAGGGATTAGAACTCACGACTCTAGCATTATGATCGGCGCGCTTAGCCGCTAGACCACGGGTGAATGTTATGGTTGTGGCGCTAACGATAGATGTTAAGCGGTCTGCGTTCAGAAGACGACTGGCGTGTCTGTATTGGTGAGCGTGTTTATATAGGCGTATACGTGAATGTGTATTTTTTTCTAAGTTTTAATTTTTAGACTTTGAAATTTTTTTTAGCTCTGAAAAGAGCTGTTTTAATTTATGTTTTAAAAGCAATACCAATGATTTTTTTTTACTTTAAGATTATTTGAAGTGGGTACTGGGTTGATGATAGGTATTTCTGAAAATGGTTGTTTAGAGAAGATTAAAGCTGAAGTATTATAAAACGGGCCATCATAAATTATAATGACATTTTTAAGGGAATTCCACTTTTTAATTTTTTCATTGTCCTCAAATAAATGATGATAAGATTGAGGAATTATTATAGTGTACCAATCAGTTTTGGCACATATGTAAGTACGTGAATGTTTTTTTATCTTTACGAAATATTTCACGTTGAATGAAGTTCCAACTTTGAAATCATCGAATTGCATTAATTTACCGCTTTTGAAGACGTCCATCTTGTATGAGGTCTAAGCGATAACTGAGGGAACCCTACCACCCTCACCTATATTTATACTTTTTTTTTTGCAAGTGATTTCAAGTTTTTTTTTTTTTGGACTTTGAAATTTTTTCATCATAAACTTAATTATAGGTAAGTATATTTTTTTAGACTTTGAAATTTTTTCATCATAAACTTAATTATAGGTAAGTATATTTTTTTGGACTTTAATTTTTTTTAAATACATTAGGCTGTATAGATATTTAGAAGTATAGCTTTATTACTAGCTATACCTTCGTATTTAATTTTAAGATTTTCTTTAGAATTCCATTCCTCTATTTTTTTCTTGGTGTCGAAAAGTACATTGAATCTTTTGGGTAAATTGAATCTGTAATCGTCGGTAACGACTACAGTTGTTGTACCGTACTTGGATTCATGTTGTGTGAAAGCTAGCACATTGAATTCCGAACCAACGGGAAACGTAGTGAATTTCTCGAATGGTTGGAAATATTTCTGACTTCCGAGTTGGTTGAAGTTATTAAGCAATGCGTCCATCTCGTATGAGGTCTGAGCTTATACTGAGGATCCTTAGGTACTGCACCTATATTTATACTTTTTTTAAGTGGTGGGGGTAACTTTTTTTGGACTTTGAAAAAAATCGAAATTACATTGTGTGACTTGGAAAAAAAACCAATGTTTGGACTTGGAAAAAAAACCAATGTTTGGACTTAGAAAAAAACCAACTTGAAAAAAAACCAATGTTGGGACTTGGAAAAAATCTAAGCTCGAATTATTTCTTCCCGCTACGCTAAGATATGTAATTGAAAAAATGTAAACACTAGCACGTGCATTTGGAATTTAACCGTTTGTCAAATTACATTCGTATCCGTTGTGATAGGTAAGTGAAAAATGTAAACATCCAGCCGAGTACAATGTTAACGGTCATTTTATTCGCGGAACCTGTCAATAAGTTTCTAATTACATTCATATCCGTTGTGATGAAAAAATGTAAACACTAGCACGTGCATTTGGAATTTAACCGTTGGTCAAATTACATTCGTATCCGTTGTGATAGGTAAGGGAAAAATGTAAACATCCAGACAAGTACAATGATACTGATTTAACGGTCATTTATTCGCGGAACTTGTCAATAAGTTTCTAATTACATTCGTATCCGTTGTGATAGGTAAGGGAAAAATGTAAACATCCAGACAAGTACAATAATACGGTCATTTTATTCGCGGAATCATGTCAAAAAGTCTCAAATTACATTGGAAGTGCAATGCTACTGGTAGCTTCTAATTATAGCTATGAGCACGTGTAGTGATATTAATTTAACACATAGAAAAAAATCAAACTGTAGGACTTGAATAATTTCTAAGTCTTGAAAACATTTTTCTATACACGATAGTGAAAACATCAAAGATCGTACTTTCTTTGAAAAAATCTGCGATTGATGTCTAATTACATACACGCGCTCGAACTGTTAATGTAAGTATCAAATTACAAATGACTAACTCTCGCACGATGTGATGCGCTAATTAAAGGAAATGAAAAAATGTAAACATGCAGACAAGTACAATGATACCGGTCAAACAATTTCTAAGTGTTGACTCATCCTATATGAATTTGAAAAAAAATCAACATTTTGGACTCTAAAAAATTTGTAACTAGGGATATGTGAATAAATCTGAATACGTGTATTTTTAGACTTATTCATATATTTTCGGACTTGGAAAAAATCTGTAACTTAATGTACACGCGTTCTATCGGCCTTGGTGACCTAATTACAAGTCTTAATGAACGCGCGATGCGTTTACTAACGGCTAAGTCTCAACGAACGCGCGAGAATGTACACGTAGTATCAA
Organism: Phenacoccus solenopsis; assembly: GCA_009761765.1. Lineage (NCBI taxonomy): Eukaryota > Metazoa > Arthropoda > Insecta > Hemiptera > Pseudococcidae > Phenacoccus > Phenacoccus solenopsis. Next base: position 38,973 of record VFXL01000335.1, on the reverse strand, counting down.
GTTACACTCGTCGTCGGCTGTGAAAAAAAAAAAAAACAAAGTGTGGAATAATTTTTCGGATATGAGAAATGAGTTGGGAACTTGATGACGATATATCATGCGCTAGAAGTGTTAATGTTTTAACGCAACTGGCGAGTATCTAATTACAAACCACGAATATTTTTCTAAGTCTTTCTATGTATCAACGAACGCGAATGTAAACACATAACGTGCCAATTCCAAGAATTATAACAGGCGCTAGTTAGCTAGCTCGCTCGCTCGTGTATGTCGCCAAATTAGGCCACGCCCCCCGGCCAAAAAACTATAAATAGAGGAGCAGTAGCCGGTGGTCCTCAGATGCTATCGACCATGTCTACTGGCAACACCTCTGCTAATATGACTATGTGCCCGAAAGCAATTAACCAAAACAGCTCTTTTCAGAGCTACACTGTTAAAGATTTGAGAGTAATAGCTAAGGCGCGTGGAATTAAATATTATTATAAATTAAAAAAATTAGATTTAATGATAGCTTTAAATTTAGTTCCTATTAATACTCATAATAATAATAATAATTTCAAATTAATTTCAATTTTTCCTTTCCAAGCAGGTGTATTCACTAAATCAAGGAAGCTCACTCAATGGCAGAAACCAGGACTTGGTAAGTACATTAATGACTTGCAGCAACAGATCAACAACGAAGAAGAAGAATTGCCGTATTTCAATGAAGACTTGGTTCGCGATGAAGACATCAAACAGGAGGAAAAAGAAGAAGAAGTTCGAGAATTGCCAAAATATAGATGGAAGTTCTGCCCACCAAAACCGAAGAATCCGCTACCTACTTATGAAGAATTATGTGAAGACTTGGGAATCGAACCTGAGGTAAGTGAAGTTAAAATTAATGAAAATGTTGTAAATGAAAATATTGTTTCAGAATTCCAGCCACCAAAGCCAGAAAATCCACTGCCAACGTATGTAGAGTTATGCGCCGACTTGGGAATTGTTCCAGAATTTGAACCACCGCAGCCAGTCAACGAATTGCCATCATACGAAGAATTATGCCGTGACTTGAACATCGTACCAGAAGAAGAAGAAAGGAAACCTGATATTCTTGCCCAGTTAGTGAGTGATTTAGATTTAAATGATTTTGATTGTGATAACAATAACGTAATTATCGATTTCGAAAGTGAATTTAATTTTAACGAATCGCATGAAGAAGTTCAACCGGAACTTCAAGGTCTCGCGCGCGAATTAGATATTAATCGCGAAGTTAATTTTATCGAATCGAATAAAGAAGTTCTACCGGAACTTCAACGTCTCGCGCGCGAATTAGAAATTAATCGTGATGACCTAGTAGATATTTTAAGTAATGAAATTTATAATAACGATAATTTAAGTGAATTAGAAATTAATGAAATCGCGGATAATTTATCAAACGAATTAAATATAAGTCCTAATCGTGAGGATAGTGATATTTTTAAGGATTTTAATTTAAGCGATTGGGTAGTTGATAATAATAATTCTGAATTAGACGAATTTTTAGTTAATAAGGTAAATGAATTAGATGAATTTTTAATTCGTAAACCAACTCGGCCCTTACCCTTGGATACTTATGCTAAGAAACCTGATAGGGAATTTTTACCTCCACCAACCCCTCCCCCACCCCCTCCCCCACCTATGATAAGTATTTTAGACCCGGGTTACATAGACTGTGGTACCACAGAAACAGTGATGTGCCCTTTTCTTGAAGAATTATTTTTAAGTCGTGGTGTAGATGTAAGAAAAAGTCCCACTTATAGTATATTAAGTCGCGATTTAGAATTAAGCGATGATGAAGATGAAATACCATCATCTACCATCCCTAGTAGTAGTAGTAGAATTAAATTAGTTGATTATTCAGACTCCGAATCTGACTCAGACTCCGAATCTGACTCAGACTCCGAATCTGACTCAGACTCCGAATCTGATGACTCTGACTCCGAATCTGATGACTCTGACTCCGAATCTGATGACTCTGACTCGGACTCTGATGACGACAATAATGATAATGTCGAAAATAATAATAATAATAATAATAGTGATAATTCGTCAGATTCAGACACTGACTTAGATTTAAGTTCGAATAATAATAATAATGGTAATGTAGATAATTTATATATTGGTGGGGGTATATTTAATTTCGATGATGATTATTTCGAATTACCGCGTGAACGTTTAAACTTGACTAAATATGTAAATATTCGCGAAATAGGTTCTCGTCACTTAGTCAAGTTTACAACGCGTCATCACGATTTTAAAATAACTTTGAAAAAGAATCATCCGCCTGTAAACGATCGCGAAGATTTAATTACTAAGGCGTTGAAAGAAATGTTAGACTTCGCGAAAAAACGTACGCAATTTAAAGAAAATGATAGATTAAATCTTATTGTAAGCAATCCGAAATTTTTCTATTCTATTTCAACCGGGTTTGAATGTGATAATCATGTTCAAAAGATTAAGGATAAAATGTTACAAATTTTAACTTCGGACGAAAGTGTGAATTTATTCGAATGCACTTTCCATATTCAAACGGTGAATATGCCTCGTGGTGAAGGTCGCGCTAAAATCGTTAATTTAACTGAAGACACGCGTACGAAACAATGTATCGTGAAAATAAATAATAAAGACACTTTATGTGGTCCTCGCGCGGTAATTGTAGGTTTAACCTATCATACAAATGTAATACTCGGACGTAATTTAACTGAAAATGAAATTACCTATATTAGGAAGGGAAGGAAATTACAACAAGAGCTCGCTAAAGAGTTATGTCGAAGGTTGGGATCTTATACTCGCGACGGTTTCACATTAGAAGATTTTAAAAATGTGGAAAATTTACTCGACATTCAAATAAATATTGTAAACGCGGAAAATTTTAATTCCCTTCTTTATCGCGGTGATGAGAAGGCAGTTAAAATTTATTTGTATAAACAAGGTAATCATTTCGATACGATTACCAAGATGAATACGTTTTTCGGTTCTGTATATTTTTGTGATAAATGTTTTACGCCATATCAAAATAAAAATGGCCATACATGTAAAGTTATAAAAGAATCGTGCTAATAAACGATTCGCATAAAAATTATACAGCCATCGCTCACTACGCTCGCGGTTATGATAGTCATTTTATAATGAAGTATTGTGTCGAAAACACAATTAAACCAACTATCTATAATGGAGGTAAATTAATGCTTTTGGAAATTTCTAATCTCCGGTTAAAAATTATAGATAGTCATAATTTCGTTCAATCTCCTCTTTCGGCTTTCCCTACAACTTTCGGACTTGATGAATTGAAAAAAGGATATTTCCCCCACTTATTCAACACCAAAGAAAATGAAAATTATGTAGGCCCAATTCCTGATAAGAAGTTCTACTGTTTTGACCGTTTCAAGGCGCCTGAAAGGACAAAATTTGTAGAATGGCATAATCAGAAAGTGGCTGAAAATTATGTCTTTGACTTGAAAAAAGAACTCTTCGAATATTGTAATTCGGATGTCGATATCTTGAGACGTGGGTGTTTGAAATTGAGGGAGGATTTCTTGGAAATTGCCAACATTGACCCCTTCCAATATTTGACTATCCCGAGCGTATGCATGGCTATATACCGGTCTAAATATTTAAAATGTAATTCGATCGCGGTATTAAATTCCGAAATTAAAGACCAATACTCTAAATCGTCGATTACGTGGCTAAACTCTTTCGAAAATCGCGTTAATATTAAACATGCTCTTAATGGAGGGGAAGTTGAAATTCTTGGGGCTAAAGTGGATGGTTATGACGGTAGAACTAAAACCGTATACCAGTTCCATGGTTGTTTTTGGCATGGGTGTCCTAAATGCTATGATGAAAATACTGTAAATAATGTAAATAAATATAATATGGGTGATTTGTACCAAAAAACTCTCGATCGTACAAATCAATTGGTTAAAGCGGGCTATAGTGTAACTGAAGTCTGGGAATGCCAATGGGCCAAGTCAAAAATGTGTAGGGAATCTAAGAAAAACCAAGTCCAGCTGAACGACCCTCTAAATCCTCGCGACGCGTTCTTCGGTGGCCGTACCGAAGCGTTTAAATTAAAACGTACGTGCGATGGTGTAAATAGTAAAATTAAATACATCGACGTATGCTCCCTATACCCACGGTCATGAATTACGATAATTATCCCATCGGTCACCCACTAAAATTATAAGTCCCGATTCGTACGATGACCAATGGTTCGGAATTATAAAATGTAAAATTTTGGCTCCGCGTAACTTGTATATACCCCTCCTTCCGGTTAAAGTGAAAATAAATAAAAATGAAAAATTACTATTTCCCTTATGTCTAAAATGCGCGATCAATAGTCAACCAGTTTGTACACATAGCGATTCAGAACGTGAATTCGTAGGTACCTGGTCGACTGTTGAAGTTAATAAAGCAATCGAAATTGGGTATAAAATTCGAAATTTACGAAGTTTGGCACTTTGAAAAATCTACAAAATTATGGCAGGGTTACATAAAAGACTTTATGAAAATTAAATTGGAAACAAGTCCCCACTCGTTCGCTTCAAATGATGAATACGCTCGCGATGTAAAACAAAAAATGGGTATCGATCTAAATATAAACCAGATAGCTGGAAATCCGGGTAAACGCGCGGTATCTAAATTATGTTTAAACTCGTTATGGGGAAAATTCGGCCAAAGACAAAATATGGGTGAAACTAAATACATTACCGACCCTTGTGAATATTATAAAATTTTACTCGATGATACCCTAACGGACTTGAATATTTTTTACATAAACGAAAACATGGTCCAAGTAAACTATAAAATAAAAGATGAATTTTTGGAAAATAACTTTAATACTAACATATTTGTGGCCGTGTACACTACTGCTAACGCTCGTCTTCGGCTTTACGAGTTGTTATCTAAATTGAATAAGTCGGTGCTGTATTGCGATACTGATTCCATCATTTATATGGATGATGGTACGAATACAGTACCTACTGGGGACTGTCTTGGCGAATGGACCGATGAGTTGGGTGGAGGGTACATCACAAAATTCCTAAGTACCGGTCCCAAGTCTTATTATTATAAAACCAATGATGGGAAGGAAGCCACTAAAGTTAAAGGGTTTACTTTGCATTATAAAAACGCGATGAAAATTAACGGTGACGTCATGGAAAAATTGATAAATGGGGAAATTGAAAATGTAGTCACCAACGATACTAATATTTCGCGATAATAAAACTAAACAATTATTAACAGTCCCTCAAAGTAAAACCTACTCTTTCGATTTCGATAAACGAATAATAGGACAAAATTTCGATACCTACCCATATGGCTATTAAAATGTATAAATACCCCAGACTTCAAAAAAAAAAAAATTATTTAAAAATGGAAAAATTGAAACACGGTATATCTGTAATTAATTTCGATAATTCAACTTGTAAACGAAAACGTCATGTTGACATGTTTCCAGATATACTACGTTGTGGTATCTTTGGACCAAGTGGTTCTGGAAAATCAAATATTTTATTAACTATTTTGGTACATGTGAAACCGTTTCATAATTTATACTTGTGTTCGAAAACTAGTTATCAAGAAAAATATGAAACTTTACACGAACTAGTCTATGCATACAACAATGCAGGTGGGCATAGAAGAAAAAAAATTAAAATTCATAATGTACAAGTTGAAAATCTACCTGAACCGGAGGCTATACCTCGAGGTTCAATTGTTATTTTTGACGACGTACTAACTGAAAAACAAGATAAAATTGCAAATTTTTTTCTACGTGGTAGACATCGCGATATTTCATGTTTTTATCTAAGTCAAGCGTATACTAAGATTCCTAAAAAAACTGGTATACGTGAAAATTTCAATTATCTATACTTTTTCGACAAGACATTGTGAATTTACGACAAATTTTCACTGAATACGTGACTGATGTAACAACGTTTGAAAAATTTAAAAATATGTGTACAGAGTGTTGGCGTGAACCATATGGGTTTTTGGTCATAGATGTTGAAAATGAAAAATGTAAATATAAAAAACAATTCGAATTTAGTATAAATACGTGAGATGTACGCGATTACCTTCAGTCATGATGCAACTACCTGAAGTGCAAAACATTGTAGCTACGGCTCAGTTGGGTTGTGCGTTAGACTTACATGATATAGCTGCTCGAGGAATTAATGTTGAGTACAATCCTCAGATTTTTAACGGTCTTACTATGAGACTTAAAAATCCAAAGTGTAGTGTCAACATATTCACCTCAGGCAGTATTGTATGTTTAGGTACAAAAACCGAAGAAATGGCAAGGAAGGGAACACGAAGATGTGCTCGTATAATTCAGAAGTTAGGATTTCCGGTAAACTTTCAAAATTTTCAAATTGTTCACTATGTAGGTAGTGGAAATTTAAATCAAAGACCAAATTTTTATACATTTTTTGAAGAAAATAAAAAATATTCCGAATTCACACCTGAAATATTTCCTGGTCTAATTTATCGCGAGAATAATATTACAGTAGTGGTTTTTAAAAGTGGTAAGTACATAATTACAAAATCCCGTACCCGTACTGAATTATATAAAGCTTTTGAAAACTTTGAAAAAAAAATTAAAAATCACTATTTACCGTCACACTCCTAGTGGCCGTTATAACAAGTCACGCGATGCTAACCGGTTGCGTCAACGAACCTATAACGCTCCACGTGGTCATTAAAACAAGTGTATTTAGTTTGACGTAATTATGAACGTCTATGTGTGACGTGTTCAAAATGCTAATTTTACACCGCGTATTTCGCGGGTATTTGAATTTCTGTTACCTGTGGAATATAAAATAGGATTAGAACGTTAATAAAATTGTTATTTAACAATTAAGTATTAGTCTACTTACCGATAGTTTTGGTTCAGGTGTAATGCCATGTTCGGCGTAAATATATTTTCATTGTTTCGACGACGCTGAAAAAAAGTTACAGTAAAATGATCATTCATTCATTTATAAAGAAGGAACTAGGGAAACTAAATAGTACTTACCATGTAAAACCATAATATGGTGGCTATCGCCGCCACCCCAACGAAAATAGATGATACAATTACAAAAATGAAATCCATCGTATCTAACGATATATGAACCGTCATAGTAGTTAAAGGTGTGAATTAGCAATCTCGTGTTTGCTATTGTTTCCCGTAATATTGCAAACGCAGCGAATTTTACATAAGATGCAGTTCGCGCAATTATAGGCAACATTAGACGATTGATTTTTTTTCAATTAATGGTAAAAATACCTATCTTTCAATTTTTATTTTTTATTCAACTACTGAAAAAGTATAAATAGGCTACACTATACGTGTAAAATTCAATTTAAAATGGATAATATTATTGAAAGTTTTGAATATTACGATTATAAACCACCCATATCTGAAAATATCAATCAGGCGGGCGTAGAATTCCCAATAATCGCATATAATGAAGACATTATAACTCAACCTCATAAGAGTTTGTTGGTAATCAATGGTTCAATAAATGTTATTAAGATTGGGGGCTTCTGAACAACAACAATCAGTGACACTTATCGATCCGGAAAAAATTAATTTTGTGAATAATGGAATTTTAAATATTTTCGATCGTATTGATTATTTTATTGGAGATAATAAAATTGATAGTATTCGAAAACCTGGTGTAGCTACCACAATGAAGGGTTTAGTTTCATTTAAACCTAACAAAACTAATAATCTCGCTGGTTGGAATATGTATGAAAATAGTTCAAGTTTAATAAACGATAAAGGATTTTTTTCTATTGTAATTCCATTTTCAATGATTATGGGATTTTTTGAAGATTATAAAAAATTTCTATATCGTATACCACAAAAACTGATATTTTATCGAAGTACAGCAGCACCTAATGATTGTTTTCAATCACGTGAGAATAATTATGAAGTAAAGTTAAAACTTCAAGAAATTATTTGGCGTATTCCACAAGTAAAATTTTCTATTGCTTATGAAACTCAAGTCAGAAAAGAAATTTTGAAAAGTACAAATTACGAAATGTTTTTCAGGCATTGGTTGTATCAAAGCATTTCACCACCTCGAGGTGCTACTGAATTTACGTGGGATGTACCTGTTTCATATTCGAAAACTAAATATATTTTATTAGGTTTTCATAAAGATAGGTTTGATAAGTTGGCTATTGATAATTCAAAGTTCGATTTTCTAGATTTGGAAAATGTTCAAGTTTTACTCAATAATAATATTTATTACCCTAGAGAAAGATTAAATTTGAAAATTTCTGAAAATAAATGTGGTAATTTGTATGAAATGTTTAAATCTTTTAAACAATCTTATTATGATCCTAATGACGAGAGTGAACCTATGGTAGACTACAATTCATTTTTAAAATCCTATCCTATCGTGGTTATTGATTGCTCTCATCAGCCTAGTGTGATTAAAGAGTCATTGATAAATATAAAAATTATGTTTAATTGGCGTGCACCTATTCCAGACAACACGTCAATACATTGCGTTATGATTATGGATCATAAAGCTGTGTATAATCCGTTGAATAACAGAGTGCTACACTAAAAAAAGTATAAATAGGCTGGGTGTGTAGCTACCTACCCAAGTTGCAAACATGACTGTTGTTGTCGATATTCAAGGGTTTAAAAACCTACAGAACGAATTCATTGTAAAGGAATTTGCTGTTGTCAGACTCGATGTTTACGACAGTGACTGTAATTTCTTTGTAAAACCACCCCAACCATTTTGTACTCTACCATCAAAAATGAAAAAACGAGTACAGTACTTGACAAATCATATTCACGGTCTACCATGGGACTACGGTGATGTACCTTATAACGAAGTTTTTGATTTTTTTGATAAAATACTGTCACGTGAAAAAGTGATGGTGATTTACGTTAAGGGTAGTGAACGTACCGAATATATAAAAAATCTAACCGATTATAAACATATAGTATTGGACTTGGATAATGAAGGGTGTACCTCTGAATATTACATTGAAGAACCTTGTAAAATCATAAAGTAAATCATGGACGATGTGCTATGAACAAAGCTCGCTGTTACAAAGAGTGGTTATTAGAAAAAAAGTATAAATAAGGTTGAAAAAAAAAAAAAAAAAACTTGAAAAAAAATGTCTTTTCAAATTTCAGTAAACGATACAAAGTCCGAAATAAATTTAGAGTATAGCGAAGGTATAAAATTAAACGGACCATATGAAATGTGTTTAAAAAGTTTTGTTACGTATAATAATATTCCTAATATAACGGAAAAAAATAATACAATAATTTTCGTCAATGTTAAATTAACTGAAGTGAATGGTGAAGTAGTGGTTGATAAAGGTACCATACCTTCCCAACATATAATCAGTCTACCTACTGGAACGTACGAGTTGAATGAAATTTTTAAATTAATTACTGAAAATCCAAAAATTAAAAACAGTGGTACAGTAATGCGTCTAAATAAAAATACTTTCACAGTTGAAATTGAAAGCAAGTGGTACATTGATTTCACCAGTCCGAATTCAATAGGCCGAACACTTGGTTTTAGTTCAAATATTTTTCCACCAAATGAGAAAAATATTTCGGATTTACCAGTTCAACTTTTCACAATCAACACTATAAAAATTAAATGTAATCTCATCAAATGTAATATTGATAATTTAAAAAGAAACGATAATACTTTATACGAATTTCCATTAAAGTGTGAGAGTGGTGAAAAAATTATAGAAAGACCTATTTCACTATGCTACTATCCTATCAACAACGATCAAATATATCAGTTGCATTTACGAGTAGTAGATCAAGATGATAATTTAATAAGTTTTCGGGGTGAAAAAATCACGATTACTTTGGGTTTTCAACCTTGTGTATAAAAGTATAAATAGGAGAGAGTGTGAAATATGTCACTTAAAATGGATAAATTAGTTCGTGAATATTTGAACTGTGGAAAAGCTCTGCAAGAAGCATACGAAGATATGAAGTTTGGAAAAATAATTCGACACTCTGACAGAGTTGAACGTTACCAACCTATCACAGATTCTCTACAAAAATTGGTATTGCCTAATACTTCGAAAACCTCGACTAGTACAGGTACTGTGTTGCAACCTGAAACACCTAGGCTAATAAGAGGCCATTTAGATTTTGCACAATCAAAACCTGATGCTGTTTTTGGAATTCGTAAAAGTGAAGATGGATATTGGATAGGTAATCAACCAGTTGAAATAAAAAATTATACATTTACATTCAAAAATGATGGTAGATCGTATAAGCTTACTCCTGGCTTAACGCAATTACTAGTTTATGATAATCCCAAAAGTTATACTCAATCAGATTTGAAAAGTTACAAAGATATTGTTTTACGTTCAAATGTGTACAAACGTAATAACGATCCAAAAAGTACACATTTTAAGAGTAGTAAAGGTTACAAGTATACTAACATAATTAAACCTATAATCGATAGTTTAAATTCAGATGAAGAGGATATAATTAATTCCGAAACACCAAAAAAAGGGGGTGGTTTACGGAAAATAAGTATTAATAGGCCAGTGGAATACGTGTATTGGAATACTGTAGAGGAATTACTCGACAGGTTGTGCATTTTGTACGGCGAATTAAGATCTGGTAATACTAATCCTATATTAATAAACGAAATTGTGAATATAATTCAAGAATTTAAAGAAATATAAAAAAAAATGGATTACAGACAGAAAAGAAATGAAAAAATAAAAACACTCATACCTCAACCTATAAAGGGTAAAGGTTTACTGAATGATACAATAAATAATTTACCGTTCGAACTTCATGTTCCTGGTTATAAGTATCTGGGTCCTGGTACACGCTTAGCTAAGAAATTAGAAAAAGGCGTCAAACCTAAGAATGCCTTAGATGAACTTGCTATGCATCATGATATCGCTTATTCGAAATCGAATAATTTGAAAGATCGTCACCAAGCTGATTATGCTTTACAAGAGGGTGCCTGGAAACGTGTAAAGGCTAAAGATGCTGGTTTTGGAGAAAAAACAGCCGCCTGGTTAACCACCAATGCTATGAAGGCTAAACGAGCACTTGGTGCGGGAGTACTGACGAAATATCCGGTAACCCTAGCTGACGATCAACAAGCGAAACTCTCTACTGCTATACAACAAGGTAAAGCTGTAAACCTAACTGTTAGCAGACATCGCAGTAAAGATTCTGTAATAAATGAAACCTACCTACCTCTATCGCGCTACCAGATACAAAATCTTAAAAAAGGAAAGTGTCGAATTAAACTTTCTGTAGCGCAACTTAAAAAAATTAAGTCTGGAGGTTTCCTACCACTACCTATCCTGATAGCTGCTGCTCCGGCTGCTGCGTCAGCTATTTCAAGTTTGAGCGACGCATATAGTAAATGGCGTACTAATGATAAGTTGGTCGAAGAGCAGATTCGTCATAATAAAGCTATCGAAGAACAAAAACGTGGTACAGGTGTAGTAGCTACTTCCAAAAGGAAACCAAGAAAACGAAAAGGTGCCGGTATATACGTGAATAAAAAACCTAAACAAGGTGATGGTGTGTATATCAATAAGAAAGCACCCGCTGCTGGAAATGGTCTGTTGACGGAATTGTTAAAAAAAAAAAAGACACTCCGCTAAATAATCTTGAAATAGCAGGGTATGCCGCAAAATTAGAAATTCCCTATTTTAGAGGAGTCTTTATGCGCGATAAACTACCGTCACGCGTTGCAAAGAATGAGTCAGGTATTGTGAACTTGGACTCGTACAAAGGTATAGGTACACATTGGGTTGCCTACTTTAAATGCGGCAGCAACGTAGACTATTACGACTCGTTTGGTGTTCCACCTCCTACTGAACTGTTAAAGTACTTTGGCTCAAAATGTCTAATTACTTATAATTATGAACAAGAGCAAAAATTAAGCCAAGTAATTTGCGGTCACCTATGTTTGAAATTTCTATATGATATTAATAAAACGTACGTACATTAAAATAAAAAATAAAATCCATGGATTTGGCACGTGAATTACATAGGCCAGTAATCAAGAAATTTCAAACTCGTAAAATAATGACGAAAGGTTTAGATCACATTTGGGAAGCTGATTTGTTAATAATGCGCGCTTACTCTAGACAAAATAAAGGCTTCAAATACATATTAAATGTGATAGACTGCTTTAGTAGGTACGCTTGGAGTATACCGTTAAAAGATAAAACTGGTAAACAGGTGACTGAGGCTTTTACTGAAATACTAAAGTCTTCACGTAGAAAACCTGAACTACTACACGCTGATAGAGGTAAAGAATTCGTCAACTCTACATTTTTAGAGTTTTTAAAAAAACAGAAAATTAAAATGTATCATACATTTTCTACTGTGAAAGCAGCGATGGTTGAGCGTTTTAATCGTACACTTAATGAAAAATTAAAATTACATTTCGAAGTGAATAAAAACCACAATTGGTTAACACTTCTACCTACACTTTTACAACAGTACAACGAACAAGACCATCATCGTAGTATAGGTACAACGCCTTCACAGGTCAGTAGAAAAAATGAAAAAGAAATCTACGACCGTTTATATTCGGTAAAAAATTTCAAAGTCCCAAAACCTACATTCAAAGTAGGTGATCGCGTACGAATAATCACAAAAAACGCCATATTCAGCAATAAGTACGAACGAAAATGGTCGACTGAAATTTTCACAATTACCAAGGTTCATTACACAGTACCTATTACCTATACCATTAAAGGTTTAAATGATGACGAAAATATTGATGGTAAATTTTATAAAAACGAATTACAAAAAACTTAAGTTTTAACTATAAATAAAAATAGTATAAAGTATTATTAAAAAAGAAAAATACAATGTGTCGTTGGCGATTATGGATTTTCGCGCGTTCTAATAAAGATCCACTCTACTGTTGTAGTAATAAGTGTTGCGTTATACGCGAGTGTAGGAAATGTCATCAAACGTATAGATGCAAAAACTATAAAAGGACGCATAGTAGCCTTGATGCGCCAGTTGCATTCTGAACGCAAACCAATCAACATGTCTGCTTACTGTTGTAATAAACGTTGTTTCCGTTTAAACGAAGATGAAGTTGACGGTCTGGCCTGTAATAAATGCAAGTCTTTCGGTCAGTGTCATTGTAGGTGTAAAACCTACATGAAACAAGTAAATTGTATAAACGATGAAAACTTCACTTACCGTAGAAATGGGGTTGACTGTTGTTACAAAAAATGTTTCCGTATTGGCAATGTACAAGTCGATGGCATTGCATGTGATAAATGCCAAGCATCTGGTGTTTGTCATTGTAGATGCGAAACGTACATGGCTTGGTACCAACGAAAAAAATCACTTTTCGGTAAAGTATATAGAACTTTAAATCTATATAAACGATTCAACCGCAGCCCATAAGTTAGTTCACTTTCGGACTTCATATAGTAAACATCAAAATGGCTGATGTTAACAATATGTTCATCCACTTGACAGATTTCACTGTACGCGAGTTAAAAGTTATGGCTAAATATTTAAAAATTAAGTATTATTATAATATGAAAAAATTAGAATTAATTTTAGCTATTACCAATACTTTAACCATAGGGCCCAAAAAAATTGAAAAATCTAGTATTAAGCATAATAGTTATAAGTTATACGATATTTTTCCATTTAAAGCTAGTTTATTTGATAATTGTACTAAGATAAGAAAAAAACATAATTGGTATAACCCAACAGAGGACTTTGAAATAAACAGTCTTATTGAAAAGTTTGAAAAATTAAACTTGAACGAAAACATTAAAGTACGACATTTCCCAGAAGCTCTGTTTTAAATTTTCTATATAAATAGGAACACCTCACCTACCTATTCAGTTGATATCGAGACTTCATAACGATAACATGGCTGCGCTAATTGATTTTAAAAGCTTACCTATCGATGTGAAATATCCCATAAACAAATTCGAATATGATCTTTTCAAAACCATCCTTCATACTGATGAATTTAAATGCGAAATTCCATTTCATCTAGTACATGTGTTCAATATCACTCGAGAATTTTGGCTATCTCCAAAACGTAAAGCCTACTTAATATACAGAGGTGCCGACGATTTACACATAATAGACGAAAGTGAAGAGTTAAAACCAATCATTGAAATAAAATACCTACCTACTTGGGTGTACTTTGATGTCGTGGAAGTCACACCCGACTACGTTACTACTCTTTACTTCAGAGCTATGGCTTTAAGTAAATACTTTGATAATGAATTAAAAATCCTGTTTTGGCGTACACGTAAAAATCTCCGCGTATGTTTCGAATGCAACAGTGGTAAAATTGATGTACACTTTATATACTCAGGAGGTGATCCTATACCTCATGTACCTATTACCGAAATTCCAAAAGACTTGAGAGGGTATGAGGTGATGAAATTCGAACGATGTCCAAACGGTGACATAGTCGCTCACACCCAATATTTCACATGTACACTTCCTGATAATCTTAAAAATAAATTTGATACTCCTGAAAAATTTGATTACATGAATACGGTACGTGTGCAACTCCACTTTTGGTGTGATAGCAATAATGTTCGACATTTTGATCTTCTGTACGGTTATTTTTATCTTACTTGAAAACAGCCCTTTTCAGGGCTACTTACAATTATTTTAATTTAAAAAAAAATACAAAGTCCAAAAAAATTAATCTAGATACTTAGAATTATTATAATTAAAAAAAATTATTTTAGATAGAATTATTTTTAACACGTTATTTTAATTTAAAAAAAAATACAAAGTCCAAAAAAATTAATTTAGATACTTACAATTATTATAATTAAAAAAAAATTAATTTAGATAGAATTATTTTTAACACGTTATTGCATTTTTAAAAAATTTATAAAGTCCAAAAAAATTATTTTAGATAGGTAGAATTATTTTAATTTCAAAATTTTAAAAGGAAGGAAGGAAGGAATCAAGAATTATATTCAACAACCGAAAATGTCAAACGAAGTTCACGGAGCTACACTGGTCAGTGATTTTATATTATATTGTGTTTTATATTATTTTGGATTAGAAATTAAGGGAATCGACAAAGTAAATTTCACTCGGTAGCTGGGAAACGGTCACCCATCCAAGTACTAACCAGCCTCGATGCTGCTTAACTTATGTACTTGGAATGGATTTATAGAACATGTAGCTACCGAGCTACTGGAAAAATTACGACATATAAATCAGTCATTACCTCGCTTAATTAACCACGCCTACATACAGTAATTAATATACATAGACGCGAATATGTGCTTAATACTTATCGTTTGCTACCTTCATTCAACGAATGCTCCCTAGCCCAGTAGGCTAGCACACTGACTTTTAACACAACAGTCGCAAGTTCGAATCCTCTTTCATTTTTAAAATTTTTTTTCAAGTTTAAAAACATGGTATTATTTTTAAGACTTTATCATGCTTAAATAAAATGTTTTTAAGACAATATTTGGTATATAAGGAGGTATAGTAGGCCATTATCGTCAGTTGCATTTGGGACGTTGTACTATAAAGACATGGCTCCTTTTACTACTATTATTGACGATATTACTTATTGTTGTCCAAAACAATGCTTTTCTTTAAAAAAAGCGAGAATAGGTACAAAAATGTGTAATACTTATGGTCGATTATTTCTTATAAATTTCTTTTGTATACATTGGACATGTTTGAGAGATTGTGAAAAAGAAATAGATCCTATGATTTCAGAATTCAATGCAGTTGCAGATAATTTATTAAATACAAATATGTACTATAAAGAAAATAAAGACGCTGATCCTATGATTTCAGAATTTAATGAAATAAGAAATAATTTATCAAACACGTATGATAATCATAAGTTCGGTGCAGATGGAGAAATTGAAACAACTTGTTCTTGTATGCCACTGACTTGCAGTGTAAAAATTAATACGCATACGAGTTCTTCTATACACCTCACAAAAAAATAAAACAGCCCTTTTCAGGACTACATAAAAATTTCAAAGTCCAAAAATTAACACTTAGAAAAAATTCACATCTCCTTCAACGTCTATATAAATACCTGCAGTACAACAGACACGCCAGTTGTCGAAAATCTTCTAGATTATCATCAGAAGATTCGTTCGATTTTGATTCAGAGAATCAAACCTGCCTTCCCTAACACAAACAATTACCGTTATTACTACCTATTACCCACATACAAACCAAACCAATTTTACAACAATATACAGCCGCCAAAAATTATACTTGGCGTGCTGATTAAAAAGCATTTGATAAAACAAATCAACAAAACATAAAAGAAATACGAAGTGAAATTATAATTATTCTCGCCGTAATCAAAATCAAAAATAATGCCCGACGAAAAACAAATGGACACCGACACTGGGGAGATGGATACAGGAGAGGAATGTATAAACGTTACTGTGAGTCTAACTAAAATATATTATAATGTTCCGCGCTCATTTAATTACATTACTCGCGTACGTCGATCTCGTAGTGTCGTAATGACAGTGACCTATTTTCGAAATCATCACTTATTAATTCATTTGAAGTATTAAATACCAATTAAAATAGCGAAAGTGACATTCCGAAGTATTAAATACCAATTAAAATAGCGAAAGTGACATTCCGAAATATTAAATACCAATTAAAAATAGTAACAATAATCTAAATTCAAAATCTTCACTCATTAATTCATTTGAAATATTAAATACCAATTAAAATACCGAAAGTGACATTCTGAAATATTAAATACCAATTAAAATACCGAAAGTGACATTCCGAAATATTAAATACCAATTGAAATTTTTGGTTGTGCATAAAAGAGATTCTTTTATGCACAACCTACTCACTAGTTCGTCAAAACGACGAACTAACAAACAATTAATTTTCAGGGAATGGAAATGTGCCTGGAAAATCAACAGAAGACACAAATGACACCGACCGTACATGAATTTTAATTTATCTTTTGGTTATTTCAAAGTCGAACTGAAATTATACAATCATTGTATGAATTATATTTCTTTAATTTTTTTTTACATAGATATTAATTTTTGTTTATTTTAATGTTGAATTGAAATTATATAAACATTTATATACATTATATTTGTTTAATTTTTTTACACAGATATTTTAATCGTGATGTCTCATGATGAATAATTAGGTAGGATTGCACGCTTCCACATACTTTCTCCAGGTGTCGCTTTTCCCCCCCTTGACGTAATATAGACCTAGTAGGTTCTTTAGGTGCTTCTTATACTACTTTTTAGGATGCCTTGATTCGAAATTTACGTCAATTGGTAGCAGAGCGTAGTTTCAGGTGGTAACAACCTACTGCGTCTTTCTTTTTAGTGAGGTTTCGTAGTTTCAGGTGGTAACAACCTACTACGTATCTAATAGTGAAGATTTAAGTTCATATTCATCATGAGAAATAAAATTAAAATTTAATTACCTATGTCCTATGAGATCGATGCGTGAAATTCATCAACATTTAAATGAATGTAGTTTGAAATTTAGATTGGGAATTAAAAAGTTGCACAAATTCTTGACAAATATTATGCCGATTAATTTAAAAAAAAAAAATTTATTACAATATTTATTTTATAGGTAACGCATACCAGTTTTATGATTCTCCAGTTGACTTCCTGCATGAAATATTAATATATATTATCACATTACAACGCAACTGCTTGAATAGAAGAAATTATTTTAATTTTCGTTAGAATCAATTTCAGTTTACCTCGCAAACAACGCAAAGTCCTGTGATGGTTTGAATTGTACTACGAATTTTGAATAATTTTCTTCATTAGACTCGATCTTATCACCTATTTATTATTAAACATTCTATTTGATCTAGATCAAACAAACCTTCTGCAAATAGGAAGTCTAGGAGATATCAACGTTATCCTTCCATCGTATGCCAATGATTAACTATTTATTTACCGCGAAGTACAAACATTTCCTGACTTTCATTCTTTGGTTAGGTGAGGATAGTATAACAGCCTATGCTTTCCTATACCAGTTTGTTAGTTTCCGGCTGTGGTGTATATGCTAACGAACTCGCATCATTCCCTCTAGATTATTTATTTTGGACTTCCATATAAATATATCTGGACAAAATTTCTTGGTTAATAATTTGATTGTTATTCAGATTTTAATATGGGTTCTAATCTGGACGATAAAATCAAAATTTATTTTCCTCAATTTTCATCTAGTTTCTCAGCGCAGGAAACTGGTCAGATAGAAATTATTGAGAACTTCTCAATTTTTTTCTGTTAGACAATTCTGTAAGGAATACACCAAAATTTTTTCTATTTATTTCCATCATGTGTAACTTAATATTGTAAGTTGCAGATTACCCGCCGACAAACATACCTTTAAAAAAAAAAAATTATTCTTGTTATTTTTCTATTAACAAATTTTTTTCGGCAAATGCGTGGACTTTGCGTACCTCTACTCCGAGGTATATAATTGATCATGTAGTGAGGTGCCCATGACAAATTTGGCATGAATGTTACATGGTTATTCTCGAAACAGTCTTCAAGGCTAAGAGATATATTAATGAACAGTTGTTCAACCTTCTAAAAAGCAAGCCACTTGAGGGATGCTTTTAATTCGCGCAACCGAATGATGCTATTAACGTTACGCATCCAGTCATGGGATGTATGAGACAATTTTTGTCAACCTAACCGCACATTGGATAATGGCGATACCAATGTGATCTCTTTCGCCATGATTGTCAGAAGATCCAATTTTGGATGATTAGATGAAATTAGAGGATCCTCACACTTTCTATAATCGAGTCAACAACATTACGATGAGATAGGGTAAAAATATAAAAATATGTATAATTATTACCTAATTTAATCAAAATATTATTTCTTATTACTAAAGTCAATTAAAGTTACCATAATAGTTACCGTTTTTAAAAAAAAAAAAAATTTTAAATCAAGTTGCCCTTTTATTTACTCAATTCCCAATCAAGTAGAACTCATGTAGTTTTAATTCAAGTAAATTACAATTTGCAATCATCAACATTTCATCTAGTCTAGTATCAGTAGTGATTGATTCATAATCAATATTCAACTACGAATATTATTACCATGCCTCCTTTCCTTAGGTGGATGAGGTCAAAAATCATTTAAAGTCCCTAGATGATGATGCGGACGAAATATTAGCTCTAGTAAAAGACAGGGCTATGAACACGCTTAGATTAAGGGTTGAGAGATTCAACACAAGATCTGAAGATCTTATTAACTTGTTAAAAGTAAATAAAGACTCGCTGGGCAGTGAGAGATACCTAAGATATCACGAATTAACAATCGCGTTGAGAAGCAGAGTATCTGGTATCGTCTTAGGCGTACAATCTCTTCTCGAAAAAACCACACAAAAAGATTGCGATGGAGAGTCTAGTCCAAAAGCTTCAGCCTCTACCTCGTCATACACCACTGAACAATGTTTCAATTCTGTATCTCTCAAAAAGTTTAAACTACCGCCCTTCTTTGGAGACATTCGCCAATGGCGAGAGTATTTTGAAACATTCAAGTCAGCAGTGCACGACAAACCTTACCACCTTATAGATAAATTGAATTATCTTTACGATTCTCTGAAGGGAGATGCGTTAGCAGCAGTGAGAGGATACGACAAGGTGCCAGATAATTACAATACCATTTTAGATATGCTCGTGGAACGCTATGGTGATCCTGAAAAACTTATGCACGCGTACTATTCCGACCTTTTGAATTTAGCTCCAGCTCAAACTTCTGCTGGCCAAAGGGCCAATTTAGACATAATTCGCAAGATCCTCACTAATCTCGAGTCATTGGGTAGTACTATTGACCAAGACCACCTTAAAAATATTATTATGAAAAAATTTAACCGTGACACATTGATTGCGGCCATTACACACTATAATTACACAAATCCAAACGAGAGAATGAATGTGGAGAAGGCAGTTGAATCCTAAACACAGTCATCTCCGTCCGCGAATCGGCTGATCATTACTTATATGATAAAAAATCAACGGTTAAACCTGCACTTGGAGCCGCGCTTTTAGCGCCAAAAAATAATTCGGCACCTTACAAGATTTCTTGTTCATTTTGTTCCTCCGCTCACAGATCCTCCAACTGTTCTACATACCCGAATTTAAATTCCCGACGCGCTGCGATACAGGAGAAGAAACTTTGTTTCTTCTGCTTATCACAGAGTCACAAATCAAATAACTGCCGATTGAAGGACTCTCCATGTTCCAATTGCAGTGCAGTTGGACATGGGAAGCATACCTGCGCTGAATACATAAATAATTTAGGTGAAGGTCCAGCGCCTAAGAAACCAAAATTGAGTGTTGGTACTCACACGTCGAAAAGAAACTGGAAAAAGAAACAACAACCCAAAGGTACGTTTTTAGAAACATTTACTGCATTAATTCTTACACAAGCAGGTAGTTTAATAATGGTAAGAGGAGTTATGGACTCCTGTAGTGCTTATTCTTATTTATCGATAGAGTTGATACACCGGTTAGGATTAAAAATTAAACGCCCCACTAGATTAAATTTATGTCTTTTTGGTAGTACAGAACCTTGTAGCATCGAATCAGGCGAAGTTAAAATTACACTTCTGAATAATGAACAAACAGTCCAAAAATCTTTAACTTTCATGTCCACACCATGCATTACAGGGAACATGGAAACTGCTCCATCTGCGGAGACAGTAGTACAAGTTCTTCCTGATCACCTTAAATACGCTGATGAAAATATTTTTACTGATGATCGATCTAATATAGATCTGATTATCGGCAACAATTACCAATACAGTATTTATACTGGAGACATTAAATATACTAATTTTGGAGTGGTCCTCCGTCGTTCAATCTTTGGGTGGATCCCAACTGGAGCGATTGAGTCCAACCTATCACACAAAATTTCACAATTTACACCTGCGTTGTTATGTAGTGATATTACTACTAACACGCCAAACAAACAAATACCTGTTTTAGTTTCTACTAAAACTGAAGACCTTAATGAGACTTTATTTGCCTTGGAGAACCTCTGGGCATTGGAGAATATAGGTATTAAATCTTCTGAATTAGATGAAACAGACGATTTTGTATTACAAAACTTTCGCGATACTGTTCGCTTTGAAAACAATCGTTATGTCGTGCGATGGCCTTGGAAACAAGAGAATCCGCACCTACAAACAAATTACAGAATGTCTTTAGCACGTCTTCGATCTTTAGTTTCTCGCTCTACAGAACATTTGCTTACTGAATACAATAAATTATTAAACGAACAATTATCGTTAGGTATTATCGAATACGCCCCTCTTACAACACCTTATCCAACACATTATTTACCGCATCGCGCTCTCTTCCAGAAAAATAAAATCAGAGTTGTTTACGATGCTTCAGCAAAAACGAAATCAGGTCATTCATTAAACGATTTATTGCATAAAGGCCCTGTATTAACTGAAAACCTTATTGGTTTACTATTAAATTTTCGTATTAACGCTGTTGCTTTAACCTCAGATATTGAAAAGGCATTCCTACAAGTCAGTCTTAACGAAGTTGATAGGGATGTTGTACGTTTTATTTGGATGAAGGATGTGACAAAACCTGTTACTCCTGAAAACCTCATTATTTATCGTTTTGCTCGAGTACCATTTGGGGTAATATCCTCACCTTTCCTTTTAAACATCGTGCTTCAGGAACACTTGAGTACTGAACCAATTACTGAATGGAATACAATTGCCAAATCCAAGTTTTATGTAGATAATCTTGTTTTAAGTGTCAAAAATACCAGCGATGCCATAAACGCTTGGCGTTCTATTACCTTGAAATTAAAAGATGCTTCATGAACCTTCGAGATTGGACATCAAATGACCAAGCTTTTTTGAAAGCGATAGGTCATCCACCTTTAACAGAATCTTCAGAGAGTATCTCTATTCTCGGTCTAAACTGGGACCGTTACGCAGATTCATTCACTGTAAAATTACAAAAAATTGAAAATCCAAAGGTTCAAGTAACTAAACGCATGATCTTGAAGTTTAATGCTTCTATATTTGATCCGTTAAGTTTATTCTCTCCATGCACCCTTCCTCTTAAACTAATTTTACAAAAATGTTGGAAATTAAAATATGACTGGGACACATTATTACCTCCTGACCTTATTGCACAATGGATGAAAATCTATTACGAGTGCATTGGTTTGTCAGATATCAAAATACCACGCCAATACTGGACCTTTAAAAATGAAGGTACTGTATCATTACATATTTTTTGCGATGCTTCCAAGTACGCTTATGCATGTTGTGCTTACCTAGTTCATACAGATTCATATTGTAATCATTCAACTCTAGCTTTTGCTAAAGTCAAAGTTGCACCAATTTTAAAAGGAAAAGATCCTGATATGTCCATTCCAAAACTCGAATTGCTTGCAGTTCTTATTGGAACCAGATCAGCTTCATATCTCAAACAAACCCTTGACTTAATCATCACTAAAACAGTCATTTGGACTGACGCCACTACTGTTTTGCAGTGGCTAAACACAAACAAGTTATTAACTAAATTTGTACAAAATAGAGTTATAGAGATCAAACGATCTAAAAATATTACTTTCCGTTATGTTCCTACTGATTGCAATCCAGCTGATATAGCTTCTCGTGGTGCAAAATCCGAATCATTAAAAAGCAACAACCTCTGGTGGCATGGTCCTACATGGTTACCCCATGAAGAACTATGGCCTTTACCTCCTCAAACTACTCAAACCTTTACTTCAAATCCATTACCCGCAACCTTAATTACCGTTAATTACAAATATGATGGTATCTTGACTGATATATTCAAAAAACGTTTTTCTAGTTGGAATGCGTACGTTCGTGTATTTAAAAATATTAATAAATTTCGTTTTGCTCATCTTGGAGCCAATCCACCTACAAGCTTAGAAGAATTTCAAGCTGCAGAATTATTACTTATTAAAGAGATACAAAAGAAGTACTTCTTTGAAGAACTTTCTCGATTAAAACAAAATGAACAACCAAATTGGCAATTGGAATTATTCCTAGATCAAGGCATTATCTGTTGTAAGGGACGCTTAGGAAACTCTGCGTTTCCTTGAAGACACACGGCATTACACAAGCATGAACGAGGTTCAGTTCCTTTCTTACCATCAGTTGGAGATGTTGTTCTTGTAGAAGAACCATCTACTCCAAGGGCTGAATGGCCATTTGGAGTTATTGAAAAGGTTAGTAAACGCCACTCACTCGCCGATATTCGATGCAAAGGAAAAATAATTACAAGGTCTGTAAACCAACTCTATCCTTTAGAATACCCCGTAAATGTTAAAAATTAAATTATACGTAATTGTTATTATCGTTAACACTCTTTTTTCCGGGGGCAGTGTCGAAAATCTTCTAGATTATCATCAGAAGATTCGTTCGACTTTGATTCAGAGAATCAAACCTGCCTTCCCTAACACAAACAATTACCGTTATTACTACCTATTACCCACATACAAACCAAACCAATTTTACAACAATATACAGCCGCCAAAAATTATACTTGGCGTGCTGATTAAAAAGCATTTGATAAAACAAATCAACAAAACATAAAGAAATACGAAGTGAAATTATAATTATTCTCGCCGTAATCAAAATCAAAAAAATGCCCGACGAAAAACAAATGGACACCGATACTGGGGAGATGGACGTTACAGGAGAGGAATGTATAAACGTTACTGTGAGTCTAACTAAAATATATTATAATGTTGCTTTCTTTTAAAAAAAGCGAGATAGGTACAAAATGTGTAAACTTATGGTCGATATTTCTTACAAATTTCTTTTGTATACATTGGACATGTTTGAGAGATTGTGAAAAAAGAAATAGATCCTATGATTTCAGAATTCAATGCAGTGCAGATAATTTATTAAACAAAAATATGTACTATAAAGAAAATAAAGACGCTGATCCTATGATTTCAGAATTTAATGAAATAAGAAATAATTTATCAAACACGTATGATAATCATAAGTTCGGTGCAGATGGAGAAATTGAAACAACTTGTTCTTGCATGCCACTGACTTGCAGTGTAAAAATTAATACGCATACGAGTTCTTCTATACACCTCACAAAAAAATAAAACAGCCCTTTTCAGGACTACATAAAAATTTCAAAGTCCAAAAATTAACACTTGGAAAAAATTCACATCTCCTTCAACGTCTATATAAATACCTGCAGTACAACAGACACGCCAGTCGTCTTCTGAACGCAGACCGCTTAACATCTATCGTTAGCGCCATTACCATAACATTCACCCCGTGGTCTAGTGGCTAAGCGCGCCGATCGTAGTGCTAGAGTTGTGAGTTCTAGTCCCATTAAAGTCACGAAAATTTTTTTGATTTAAAAATTTTTTTAATCGAATTTTTTTTACATATTCTCATGCCCAGACACTTGAGGACAAACAATCTACACGCAAAAAATTTTTAGCTCGAGAATTCGAGCCGAAAATCAGGATTGTCCTCAAGTGACCCATATACTACTGATATAGTTCTATTCGATGTGCATAATAGCGTAGCGATCGTGTAACATTCTGTCGTTTAAGTGTGACTATATCTCGCGCGCGTATCTAATTAAACTGTCGTTGTAAATACGTTTGTTTGTTATAATGTTCTCATTAAAACATCGAAGTGAAGTGTTCGTTATTCTATCGCAAGCGTGCACGTGGTGTTCATTATCTCGGTTCAAACCATCTCTGGTCTAAGCGTTATCCGGTGAACAAATATCTGTAGATTCTCCTAGCAAGAATCAAGGAAATGGTAACTACCATCGTCTCTATATCCCAACATTATTACTGCCAATATTAAGAGTCATCTAATTACTGTTTCATCACATCATTTGCTTTTCCTTTTCTACAACAGAAGAACTTGTAGATATATGTACTACACGCAGCGATAGCACACACAGAACACATGAGAGCACACAGAACGCACAGCACACACATAGATAGAGAACAAGACTAAAATGATGTTGAACATATATAAAGCGCTGGAACCCGATTCTCCATAAGTAGAAAATTTCCTTTATATTATATAAGCAGAATTTTGTAAAATATTCTTTAACTACGTGGTAACTATTATGTTCGAATATTTTTCAATCTCAGCATCTGTGATAAAGGGGGACCTGAGGAAGAATAGGTAGTTCGAGGTGGATTTAATGCTGTAGGCTCAGGAGCTGGAGTATGGATAGAGAGATCTTGCTATCATCTTTCGATCTTGTTAAAATTAATTCTTGAAAGGAATTTATTATAATTTTATAGAAAAATCCCAATAAACATTTCAATGGTAAATATAACTGAACAAGACTAATTTTCATCATAATTATTTTTATAAACTTTATTAGTATTGATATTACAAAGAAATTGAAAATATTTATTCTCAGTTTTTAATATAGAAAGGTAAGATATTATAGTATTAGTAACTCCAACAATTATAGTATAATGAATTGGAACTCTATCAAGTTCATATATTAAATTAGAAAATAAATGAGACGAACCATTATAATCATATACAAATGATCTATTTCCTTTTTTTACTTTTTCATTATACATATATATGATAAATGAGGAAGAGATATTATTTCTTTATTGTTTGAGGGAATTCTAATTTCATCATTATAATTTATACTAGACTGATTAAATGGCTCATATGTATGAAAAATAACTGATTGTATTGTATTATCAAATGAAATAAGTTGTAAAATATCTAAATTGAATTCGTTAATCACAATTACGTTTATTAATGTTTACCTACTTTAATACTTTATACCCAATTGATTTCAAAAAAGCTTCATTAGCTTCTGATATTAGTACAATGTCTGATTAACAAATATCGACTGTGGTTTTTTTAGTTCGCTTATTAAACCTATGGAAACATATCATGATCAAGCAATCCAGGCTTGGTTGCGATCTAGAAAAGAAAGAAATTGTCTCAGTCCTTCTTCATTAGCCGCGTAGCTATGTGTGAAAGAATGGTGAGAATCTTACCTATATTCTATCTTTGAATCGAAATTTAAACGTTTCTTTGACTGCCAATGAATATGCTCACAATAATTTCATAACGGTAGTTTCGTTGCCGCCCCATACCCCCCACCGAACCCAACCACTTGATCTAACATTTTTCGGTCCATTCAAAAATGCTCTTTATCGTGAATGCGACTTGTTCATTACTGCTAACAATCATCAGAAAATTACCGAATACGATATGGCTGAACTGGTAAATAAAGCTTTTATGAAAGTTGCAACTATGGAAAAAGCACAATCTGGTTTTAAAGCAGCTGGAATTTGGCCGTTGGATCCCCATAAATTTAATGCCCTCGATTTCACCCCCATTGAAGTAACTGAAATTACCATTTTTAATGATGAAGGTACTTTATCACCCTCGCCAATATCGAATATATCGCCAACATCCACGACGCCAACCAATGGAAGCCCCTCTCAAAGTCAAAATGAAATGGCAAAGGATAACGGTTTACGGTTTCAGGATATTGCACCTATTCCAACAACATCGAAATCAACGAATTCGCGATCAAGAGAGAAAGGGCGATCTGAAATTTTAACATCGACGCCTCAAATGGAGAAGTATAAAATCAGAGAGGAAAAAAAAGAGGCGCGTGCAGCAAAGAAAAACAAAAAAGCTCCAACTGCGAAAAAACGTTTAAATATGGAGATTGAACCAGTCGCTGGAACTTCAACCAGTATCCAAAAAAACTCGAAAAAAACCCCAGATAAGAATTCTGATGCTGCTTGCTTATATTGTTGCTCCCTTTTTTCTCGCTCAAAGGGAGGCGAACTCTGGATCCAATGCGAAGGTTGTATGGAATGGGCCCATGATGAATGTGCTGGCAGTAATGTAAAGCAGTTCCTTTGCGAATTATGCCTCGACGAATGATTTACTGTCTTTTTTTTCATTTCTTTCTAAGATTTTGTTCTTTTCATTTAATATTTTTAGTTCTTACATTTTATATTTTTATAGCCTAATAAACTAGCATTTGAAGTTGGAATTTTTGGTAACCTGGTAAATTTTTAATAATCTATAGCTGCGATCAATACTCATATTATCATAAACACAAGAAATTTGATTTTAAATTCGAATAAGACTTCTCTAGAATCTGCGTATAATTACCCCACCACATGCGCACAATTACCCAACTGGTAATCCAATTATGCGCAAATGACTTTTTCTACTTCAGGTTCCATAAATGACCAAAAATACATGGACTGAAAATAAATCGCGTTGATTATGAAAGAAAATTTATTTGGGGACCATTTAGTGCAAAAATGTTTTTTCCAAGATTGAAATTTTTTATGAAAATAGCTTCTAAACTTAAGTGCGCAGAATTCCCCCACCTTCCCCTATTTTAGGAAACGGGTGAATTATACGAAAGAGGAAAAATCAGATTTACTTACTATATTAAAGAAGTATCCCATGATCTACAATAAGACTACAACTCACAGCACCGAGTTTCAGTGGCCGCCGCGTTTGCCGGATTTATCCGTCTGTGACTACTTTTTATGGGGTTACCTGAAGCAACGTGTCTACATCAATAAACCACGCACCTTGGACCAACTGAGGACAAATATTGAGTTTTTCAAAATTATTTTAATTGGAGTATCAGCGATTTCTGCTTTGGGTGTTTTTATTACGGCAACCTTCCCTATATGTCATTCTAAGGTCAGAGATCCCACTTCTTAACGTTTCAGTTTTCCAAATATTTTGAATGTTAATTTAAAATTTGCCGGATGATGAATTCTACTGTAGAGCTTGTAGAAGTAGAAGCCAATCCTGAAAATCCGAATCCTAACTCTGACATGCCACCATCTGATCCCTTACATATTGGGCAGAAAACACATGCCCGTTAAGCGACATTGCGAGGCATTATTTATCATTTCTGGCAACAAGCGCTCCATCGGAGAGATTGTTTTCCAGTACAGGAATAATTGTTTAACCAAGAGGCTCCACTTTAACTAATGAACATCTGGTTGAATTAGCCTTGATAAATAAAAATTCACATTTGCTCGATAATTTAAACTATTATTGAAGAAATATCAAATATCAACATTGTTTCTTTTTTGTTTTGCTTTTTCTTTTTGCTATAGCTTTGTAAGCGTGTTTTAAACATTTATGAGCATTTTTCATTATTGGTCAAAAAAATATCGAAAATATCGATACTGTATCGATACACGGTTGCCAAATATCGATACATATCGATACGCCATTTTTCTCGATATTTGCCAGGCCTACCTATAGATCTGCAAAGTGTATTAGTCCCAAACACGATGGCTAGTGCAATGTACTATAAAACAAACCAACCGGTGCATGAAAGGTCATATCACGATGGAGCTTGATATTACGCACAGCGCAGCGCATTGGAGCATCTATTTGTGCCACCCATTATACACCCTCTACCTATTACTCAGGCATACGAATTGCTGACTCAATTTTAAGGTTAATTCGAAAAGTACCCCCCAATATAATCTTTACTAACACAGTTGTCAAACACAATATTCTATTTGAAAACTAGATCATGAGTTATTTTAAACTTCATTTTGAGTATAAGCAAATAAATTCTAATAATAACGAGTACTATCAATATACTGTATGATAAGAAAAAATGATGCAATAAAACAGCGTATAAGAATTGAAAAAGAATGAAGTTCAATTTCAAATTACTCGCTTCGCAGATTATTGATTTATTACTTAATTAAAAGGTCAAAATATATAAAAACGAGCAAGACGGTAGGGAGTTTATTTCGATGTAGGTATTTTACGTAATCGTTCCTTCATATAACTAGGTATATGATATTATTTTGAATATTATCATTAATTATCACAAACAATAGGCGTGCGCTGCGCAATATCAACATTAAAAACATAGATAAGCTTCTCCATTTATATGAGTATCAAATCACGGAGTTCAAAACCAATTCACATATTTTTCACACTATCTGATTCAATAAAATTTATTTGTACAGCTAAGCAGCGTCTATAATAAGATACGAGTTGAAAAACAAACGCAATTTCAATTCCATTGATTACCAAAATTCTCCGCCTTATTTAATTAATTGGTTACCACAGTTGACTCGATTTTATCTTTAATAATAATTTGATAGGAACAAAAAAACATTCCGAACATTCGCCCGAACGCTAAAGATTCCAAAGAGAATGAAATCCCCAACGTGCAAAAAAAAAAGAAAAAAAAATCTAAAACGAAGAACCCCAAACAAGATACAGACAAAGAATTTAAAGATTTAACAGAACCAAAAGAAACTCAGGTAATGGTACAATAGCGCTTCCAAGATGATTGATCTTATAGGTACCTGCGAATATACATTCATGTCATCCATGTAGGTTTCTAGTTACGACGAAAGGGCAGCAAATGAGGGAAATTATGATGAAGAAAATGCTGTTGAAATGGATGAAAATTGTAATAAAAAAGAGATTGAACAAGAACGTTATATTATTGACCCAGAACTAATCAAGCAATTACAACGCGAGCTCGATTTGGACATAGTAGATAATGAATTCGATCCGCAGGTGAAAAAGTACAATTTTCATCATTATAAATATATCGTATTGTATTCGTTATATGTATTGGAATGATATTTGGCAACTACGCAAAAAAATGGGTGATATTGCAGCTGCGTGATTATTAAAATTGAACTGATTGGCCAATCTTTATTACGATATCTATGTATTTGTATACATTTATGCAGAGATATATAGGGTAAGGAATCGCATGAACTCATATTCATCAAATTTCAATCATTTGTCTCCCCAAATCTACCTCAACTTTTGACGATCCACCACTTAAATTCATTTAGACTCAAATTCAGAATCTTATTTTAGTCGCTAACAAATTCCACACCGCAGGTGAAAAAGTACAATTTCATCATTATAAATATAATCGTATTGTATTCGTATATGTATTGGAATGATATTTGGCAACTACGCAAAAAAAATGGGTGATATTGCAGCTGCGTGATTATTAAAATTGAAACTGATTGGCCAATCTTTATTACGATATCTATGTATTTGTATACATTTATGCAGAGATATATAGGGTAAGGAATCGCATGAACTCATATTCATCAAATTTCAATCATTTGTCTCCCCAAATCTACCTCAACTTTTGACGATCCACCACTTAAATTCATTTAGACTCAAATTCAGAATCTTATTTTAGTCGCTAACAAATTCCACAGAGGAAATTTTGGACACGAAGTGTTACACTTGAAATTCAATTATTAGGGCAAAAGTTTATGAAGACAATACTTTGTAGAGCTTAAATATTGATGATAAGTAAGAAAATATGATTACTACTCAATCAGCGCGTTATTTCGCTTTATAGTAAAAAATGACGAAAATCCAGTACATACATATTTGAAAATCTGATAAATTCATAGCTCCCCCAAATATATCAAGCAGCTAAAATTTTGTATATGATGTACTCCAGGCATGTACTTTCGAATGATGTTTGTTTAATCCAAAATGGAGTGCCACATCTCAGACATTTCCCTTGTAAGCCAAGAAATTTTTCGAAACTTTCAAACTCGTATCTCCTCTCCAATCCAACTTTGAAGATGAAACTTTGAACGTGGGCTTAGTTAGAGACTACGATTTCAACCCTCATGTTTAGATAGCAATGGAACCCAAATAGCATGTGGCTAAATTTTAATGAAAACTTAAAAAACCTCAAATACCTTAAATTTGCAAATATGGGTTCATACATTCCTATGCAAAAAAGTAGACTATATCATAAATCCATTCTGACATGTAATGTTAGAGGACATGGAGTGGCGATAAGAGAAAAAAATCAACATTTTTAATAATATTGTTTCATAAGATCTATTGAGCTCAAATTACCAATTTATTCAAATTTTAACTTCACAAGAAAATTTAGAGGGTAGTTGAAGCAAAAAATGACTTTTGGAGAGGAATTGGAATGATGAAATTTTTTGAGTTATTCATATCCTCTTACTAATGTACCTAAAAAGCTCACAATATGATCATTAAATATAGGTCGAAATGGAACGAATATAGCGGATTATCAAAATTCCGGAAATTAATTTAAAAAAATTCATAATTAATCAAAATTTTCATTGCATCAAAAAAAATTCAATTGCTATCATTAATTTGTGAAAAAAAAATGAGCTTTCAACTTTAGGTGAAAATAGAATCAAAATGACGGATTTTCTAAATTTAGGGGATTAATCTACATAATATCTGAAACATGCCTCCACTAAAAATTCAGCTCCAATAATCCGGCATGGCTGCTTACGAACTTTTTTTCATACTGAAATTGATAATTAATGAATTTTAAATTTCTTTCAATAGATATTATCCATTTTCAATTTTTTCCCTATTTACTACGTTTAGAAATTATTTCCCCATTTACCACCAGGGTTATTTTTCTTAGATCCGCTATAATTGTTTAAAACAATTAATTCTAATTGATTGTGAGTTAAGAAACTATAGATTTTCAAATTATGATGGTGAATATCTAATAATTTAAAAATAATTATATTCTTTATTTAGAAAAGAATGGTCTACGAGGAAGTCTACGCCAAGTCTATCACAAATAGACAATCATCGGCAGTCACTGATGAAATTAAATCTCTCAGAAGAGAACTACGCTTGAATTCATTAATAACGAATACCGAATCGTTGTTCACATTACCTCGAACATTTTCTCGTCGAAGTGCCAGATTTGAGCTTCCAATGAATAAAGATAGTTTAAATGGTATTTTTTGAATAAATTTTAAAGAAATCCAATCGCATCAATTACATAAAATTAAAAAAAATAATAGTATCATTTTCCATACACAGAAATGACATCCTTAGAATATCTGAGATCACATGTGTTCGTAACTAATAACAGTCACCTCATATATAACGAAGTATTCAAAATGTATTTAGATTCGGAATCTACAGAGACAAGATTACTACCTACTAAGGTACACAAAGTCGTGAAAAATTAATCCTTATCAAATGCACTGTCTATCAGAAATTGGTAATATTTTCAGGAAATTATCGCAGCCTTGGGTCAAGTTATGGGTCGAGATTTTACAGAAGATGAGCGAAATGATTTCTTCGAATTGATCGATTTTCAAGAACTGACACATATCGATTTTCGTACTTGGTGTGGAATTTGCTCCATGTGTGAACGAATTTTCGGTACATCAAAATTAATTGTATTAATATCACTTTTTTTGTTCGATTTAGCGTTAAATTATTTTTTACTTCGTAGCTAGAAATTTCGCTCAAAAATATTTATCAAAGGAAGAAGACCCATGCCACGAAGTGGAACTAGTGGACTTCAGCTTGCTAGAGAAAAAATTGAAGGGAACAACTGTAAATCCTAAACTAAACAAATTGCTAGAAAAAATTCAAGATTCATGAAAAAATAAACTAAAAATGTCTTTTTCAGTTTCATAAAAAATTCATGTACGATTCAGTCGATTTTAAATCATAATAAATTATTTTTTAAATATTGCATCAATTGTTGCGGCGCTTCTCTCAAACCACTCACATACGTGATTTGCAAATCGATGGTGTTATTTTTAGCCGTATGAAGACTGAGTAAAGCTTCAATCAATGGTTCACGAGCTATATCTCGATCATCGTTAATTTTAATTTTTTTTACACTCACAGATTCGTCTTCATCGAGTGATCGTTTATTAGATGAATTTTCAGGAAAATTGGAGTCCAACTGCATTTCAATATCGTTAGTAGAATTATTAGAGGTGTTACTTGTGATAGAATTGTTAGGAGATGTTTCAGTGCTGATATTCATTTTATTCGAATCTTCTGTTGAATTATCTTCGATTTTATTGAGTCTTTTTTGTTCTCTTCTCTTCCTGCGTAATCCTGTCCAGGTATTTTCGTGGGCAACGATTTTCCAAAGACTTCTTTTTTTGTAAGATTCTATGAGTTTGAATTGAATCTGTGGTAATAAGGAAATGCTTCGTTAAAAGAAATTATCAAATAATTCGGAAATGAGAAAATTAAAAAATTTACTTTTAATGAAGTCAGTAATCTGGGAATCATTTCGACGCATTCTATATATTTGAATTTTGGCTCTAAATTCCAAGTAATTGGTTTCACTTTCTTGTGAGTAGGAGGTAAAAAGTCTTTTAACGTTATAGGAAGAAATGTCCAAGCTAAGGCCCATCTGACAGTATGCCCTTGGCAAAACATGGTTTGGGAATAGGTGATATTATCATTTTGTAAATCTCTAATTAATATTTCTAGCGAACTTTTATGTCCCATCATCGTCGTGTAAATTCTGAAATACAGCCAAAAAAGTTATCATGCAAAATCAAATACCAAAAAAAATAACAGCGATGCTTTATATTTACTTGATACGATCTCGAAGTTTGAGACTATCTCGAATAATATTTCTAATGAATTCCACTTCCCCTCCGGGTGAAATAATTTCATCACATACGCCAGTTTGACAGTTATTAGGTTCTTTTCGTTTCGATGTACGAGCTTTTTGATTTGAATTCAGATCATCTTCGTTACTAAAAAATGGAGGATTACACATGCAAAAATCAAATGTTTCAGTTTCGTCGAAAATACCATCCAAGAAGGTAGATTCGGTGACTTCCTTCACTAAAATACAAAACATGGAAATTAATTTAGAGACTGTCTAACTGGAACAAAAAAATAGTCTCATTTTTTCTACCTATAATATAATCTTGTAAAGAGTTCTTGCGTATATTTTCGTTAGCTATATCAATGCTTGATTTATTAATCTCGGTACCAAGCATCTTCCAACCATTTTTCTTGGCGGCTAACAGAGGGAAAATGCAAGTAGCTCCAGTTCCTAATAGTTATAACAGATTTTTAAAAATATGTAAAATGAGTAATTTAGAGAAGAAAAACACATACCAATGTCTATTCCTTTGACAGAGGAATTGGTTTCTGGTTTCCATTCCAATACGTCTTCTAGCCACAATATGTAATTAAGACGTAAAGGTAAGGTAGGTACCAATTTTTCTTCCGGTATATGTACATCCAAGTTGAAATCTTTTTTCAAAAGAATCGTGGTTAAGTAACGAAGTGCTTCGGGATTTTTGAAATCAAATGAAATACCGCCATCTAATTTCTGAAAATACAAAAATTGATTATCAGTGCATATGATTGTAATAGCTTTGGGAGTTGGTAGTACGTTTTCTAAACAAACTAACATTTTGAGCGTATTTTCTAAATTCTGGATACTTTAACGCTAATTCCTTGAAATTTGGCGGCGTCCTGTAAATATTTCGTGGATGCATAAATTTATTCATCGACATCTTCGGTAATCATGGAATGCAAATAAATTGAACGAAATTAATTAAAAAGTCTAGCGTAAATGCTCAAAATACATAAATTTCGCGCGTGTTTTCTTTCAAAAAATTACATAATTACGCTTATTTTTGAATAACGAACCACACTCACCACATTAGTGCTATTCGGAATTTGAATTTGATAAGCAACTTTTCATGAAAAAGTTTATTCGAAAACTACCTATTTAAACCTTAAGGTGCGCAAGTTGTCACATATCTTTAAGTAGTTTATTCTTTTTAATTTTCAAAAAGCGCTATCTAGTGTTCAACATAACAAGCTACTATGTAAACACAAGTGCGAGCAAAAATGATAATTTTCGACACTCGACGACAGTGCTATACTTCTTTTCGAAATTTTCGTACTCACATTTGCTGATTCACTCGAATATTTCTGAAAATAAAAATATTACGCGTGTGAAGTTTTCAATGTTTGTGTAGTGTAACATGTAATCGTACTTATTTTCGTAATTTTTTTGAACTACCAAATAACACGAACTTCGTGCAAAGTTAACCAGTATTCATTCTTTTCTTCTGCTCATTTTCAAAATGGTGTTTCAAGACGACGACGGAGTAACAGTCACAGACTACCCAGAAGATGATTTAGATATTCATCCGAGATCAAATTACCTCGATAGTTTTGTCGATGATTGTAAGTAATACCCTTCATTCTTCAATCACTCATGCTAACTTTCAGTGATTGCGTATTTCAATGTCATACCTATTTGAATTTAGTTTTTGATTTGATTGGTACTCATGGATGGGTCATTCTGGCTACTCTTTTAATTTTGATATACATATGGACAAAATATATTCAACAATATATTTTCCTATGGTTAAGAAACAGGGAAGATAGGCAGTTGGAAGCTAAACATCATAAAGGTACCTAACTGATATTCAAACTTGTTTTTTTTTTTACGATCATTTTTTAACTAAATTTTTTACTTCAGATCCAGATTCGTTAAAAAAAGAAAAAGAGAAATTAGAGCAAGCTAGATTAAGATTACAAAAACAATACGAAGAAAAAGCTGAACTTTACAAAGAAAAGATGAAAGAAGTAATAACAGATTATTTGATTTTTTTCTCTCATTTGAGTTTCACGTTTAACTTACTTATATTTTTTCATGACAGAAAGAAGCGCTTAGAAGAGAAAAAGAAGCAGCTGCTTTTAAAAATGAAGGTGTCCGTTTAGGTGATGGTTCAGATGATAGTAGTTCCGGTAAAAAAAGTCATAAACCGGGTAAGTAATGTGGGGTATGGATAATACAAAATGTATCATAGTTTTTTCGTTAATAGGTGTTGTTCGTGTATATTAATTATGTCTGATCTTTTCATCTATTACAGAGTATAATCCATTAATGGGTTCTAGTTCATTGCCATCTTACAGGCCACCTAGAAGGACGGCGTGTTCTGGCGGAAACTGTGGATAAATATATTCGAGTTTTAGATAAAATAATTTTTTTGATTTTTAAATTATTTTGAACATATTTACAATTTTTTTGAAATTGATATTTCAAAATTACCTATATTTTCAATTGATAACACAGTTTACAAAGAATTCACACAAAGAAGTTGACCTTTTTTTTATTATACTTGAACATTCCACTTAAATTCGGCACTAGGGCAAAACGTAGTGGAAAGCAATTCTTGAATGTCAGGATTTGTATTAAATGATTTCAAGGTATACCAAATCAACTTTATCGCATATAATTATTAATTACTTCATTAACATACGTATGTGTCGTCTACGTTGCATTAACTATTGTCGATCTGTTTTTTCTTTCTTTTTTATGTAAAATATTTATGATTAGTTTTTTTCTTTAATTTTTAATGTTTATTGATTTTTATTATTATTAGGATGTTATTACATGATAGGCAAGTTGGCTGTATTCGCCCCATTTTTTTTTTGCCGAGTCTTATGTTTTGTTACCTTTTGAGAACAGACCTTTTTTTTAAATACTTTACTAATCTAATAAATTTTGTTAAGTATTTTGTTTGTTACATTTGCGAATGATTATTTTGTGTATAATCAAAAGTTGAGATGTATATAGCATTCGTTAAAAAAAAAAAAACATGAAAAATTTTTTTCACAAGTCCCATGAATAGTGGTCCGTATGAGAAGTATGGGCAAAACCTTTACTCACAATTTTGAAGCGAATACTCATAAAAAAAGCATCTGTATAATTTTACGAATAAACATAAAGTAATGCTCTAAGTTATGAGCGAATGCTTCTTTTATTTCTTATGTTTCAGATTTGAAAGCAAATGCCAACAATGTTTCTTTATCTTGAGATGTAATGAGCGAGATTTACAAATTTTTGATTTATTTTAGAACCGAAGCTTTGATGAATTTTTTTATAATATTAAATTTTTTTTACTGATGTGATGGGAAAGCAATCTAAAAGTAGGTGAGCTGTTCGCATAAAAAATGATCTGTTGACTAACACTTATAGAAAAGTTCAATGAGATATCGTGTTGACAATAATTTTATGTCGATTTTTTATTCAATTATACGCAAAAAATTTTTCTAGAAATCATTATAAATATTATAATATATTCCAATGAAATGATGGCAACTGAGAGAGATAGTGAAAGGAAATGAAAATAATTATACCATGCGTCCAAGTAACTCGGGTACAATCAGCGCAAAAATCTGTTTGTTGATAACATAACAAGAATTAAAGCACAATTTCAATTACTTTAATGAATTTTAAGGCTGATAGATCCATCTCAACTGCATTACAATTTCTTTGCACTTGAAAAAATCTATTTTAAGTAATTGCAAAAGAGATTTTTTCGCATTGTACTCTAATCACTTGGACGCACGGTGTATCATTATTTCGTATGCGTACATAAATTTTACGTATTTAAAAAAGATTAATCATCCAATTTTAATGAAGTGATCGTAGGCATGACTGAATTACAAAATTTTCTGTAGCATTAAGATATAATTATTATCGTAGAAGAAATGAAAATCTTGAATTTTAAAAGTAAAAAAAAGGTTGTCCAAATCTCAATTACCTACTTCCTACAGTGCAGGTTGTAGAAAAACTTCATCTTGTTTTGTTTTTAGTAAATGCCATATATACTGGAGAAAATGCAAAACCATATAGACATTTTTCGAAACTCCAATAACCTCGTATTCAAGAAATTGTTCAACTTCACGATAACAAGCCTTTCCTTCGTTTCCATTTATACGAATTTTTTCAACAACACAGTGTTTTATTTCAATATAATTAACATAATACGCACATGATGCATGTAAAACATAATTAAACAAACTAATAAATTTAAGATGAACAAGGAAATACACTAAAGCAAAATATACATATTAAAGCTATAACATTACCAAAACCTTATAACTGAACGGTTTACTGTTCAGAAACAAGAATCGTATCTAAGTATTGATGTTATAATCCTATAGTACAATCCAAACATAAAGTAGGTCCTGAAATTCGAATCATAAAAACTAATATATAGGTAAAATACTTTAAAAGCGGAACATACTAGAATATTTCTTAAGAACCGTTTACAGCTTGTAAACAATCATCACCATCCGTGTTACTGATGAAGTCAAATATGTATTTCCTGAAGTCACTACCGCTGAAGGTAGTGACGACGTCTTGATTTTTAAAAATACGTTCGGCGTACCAACACACGTACACTCCACAATTGTAATTACCTTTTTGTATTATATGCTTAGGGGAGACAATACCCCAAACTTCGTTACTACCGAAATCGTTGAGTAAGACGCAGATTAATTGCTTAACAAATTTCATTAACGATTGACTGACGGATTTTTTTTTGGAAGTTGGGTCGTAAATTTGTATCTGCTTTAGTTTAGGCTTAACGACTAGTAAAACCCAGTGCTTTCCATTGGGATTAAACGTCACAAATATGTTTTCAATATTAGTGAAATATTTGTCACCGAGTTGCATACGCAGAGAATTCAACGAATTACTGTTGATGATCTGGCTAACGGCGGTTTCTAGAAACATAGCATTAGGATGAGGTTTGCAAAGTTTATAAAGAAACGCATCCAATATAGTGTCGTAAAGCCAGCCTTTACGAAAATCCGGAGCTACGGATTTAAGAATAGCGCATTCGGCCGATGGTATATTGTAATCGAGTGATTTCAAATGTAAAGTGCTGATGGAATAAGGGCCGACATTAAAGGCCACTTTATTCACATCATCGGCGTCCGTTAATTCATTGGTAAATGGTTCGTGCGACTCTGATAATTTATCTTGATCGGCTGAAGTATCGTTTTTAGGCTCAACGAGGTCCTCAGGATTTCCGTAGGTTTTGAGTAATTCATTTAGCACGAATTCGATATTTAGCAATGATTGTACGTCGCTTTTGTGGACACATTGGGTAAGTAAGGTGAGACGATTTAGGACAGATTTCTTGACCAATTCTACATCTTTGTCGATATCTATATCGTTGAATTTAGGACTCGATAAGACAGAGCGTAATTTTTCTTTTCCCACTTCTTCGGAAGCGTGGCCGTTTTGTTTGGTAACTTCGATGACGCTTTGAGGCGTTTTTTTGGCTCTCTTACAATCTTGCTCGTGAGGGACATAGATTACAAGA
>VFXL01000334.1:0-69149 GCA_009761765.1 Phenacoccus solenopsis | reverse complement strand
TTAATTAAATTAAAAATTAAACAAAAATTAATTTTTTAAATAAAAGATATAAATTAAAATATAGTATATATATTATTTTTTTTAGTTAATGACTATACCATTAATTAAAATTCAATTTGAATTAATTTTTATTTTAAATAATATAAATTCATTTTCAATCTAGATATGACGGGTTTATAATAAATCTTGGCACATTCCCCATAATGGGGTCAAAAGTTCAAAAAAATTTTCAATATTCCGAAAATTTTTTTTAAATTCAATTTCAGGATAATTGAAAATTTTTCGGATTCAGAGGTCAAATTTAATTTCATCAAAAAACTTCATATAAATTTTTTTTAATTTTCAGGGGTTCCATTATGCAAATATTATAGTTATTTTTGAGATCTCTGAACATAATCCAGTAAATGTAGAATTTCTTAGGGGAAAACATCCCAACAAAAATTTTTTCAATTATACATAAATAAACACTAATCTCTTCACAGCATCTAATAAATCTAAATCGTGCCTCTGGCCTAAGCGGCAGTACCATATCGTGTGATGAGTGTAGCCACTGTAGCCCACAGGTAAATTAGGAAGGAACGCCAAAAAAGTAAATCTAATAAAGCGACACTGAGAGCTTATCTCCTCCTCTCGCTCAAAAAAAATTCTCTTGAAATTTTGCCACAGACTTTGTAAGCCCTATTGGTGTAAAATAATTTCCTACATTTGATTCGAATATTCCCTACTTGTACCAAAGTATTTAAAAAAATTATTTTCCATTTTATGCAACTCCATAATAAATATTATAACTCAACTCGGTGTAACTAGCATTTATGGGAAGAATGGAGAGGAACGTATATTTCTACTTCGAACTTAACACTTGGAGCACCAAGAAGTCGATTTCGATAGCTGAATGGAGTTTTTTCTTTTGCAGATAACGAAAAATTGACGAAAAAAGCCTCGAAATTGGAACAATTTTTTTAAAAATTATTTTGAATAGATTTTTCTCTCTAATAAAGGTGATTATATAGCTCATCCTCGCTGCAACCATAATATATATAAATGGGAAGGAAGACTGAGATTCGCATGAAGTTGGTATGTAATTAAGGTGTTGAACAAAATTACGTAATAAACTGAATGCATTTTAGTTACATAAAAATATTTATACTTGGGTAAGTATGTATTCTTGGGGGGAGGGGAAAGGGGTTGCGACCTGCGTACCTTTATGAATGAGCTGGTATGTAGTCACAAGCCATCTTTATGCGTTTTTCATTCGCATATACTATAATGACACATAGCATATTTGAACATATGTAATGTAATCCCTGAAGTACTAAATTTCAAACACCTCCAACTCCCCACCTATAGATCCTGACAAAAAAATGTGCGTATGAAAGTTGTGGGAAATTCAGCGTAGAACAAAACTGCACTGAACTATTTTTGCCCTAAAATCAAACCCTGAGGAGATATATCGAAAATACTATCTTACGAGGATGCTAAACGCCCTGTGGACTTCGCTCAGTACTCATGAAATGGGAACTTTTAGTATGTTGATAGGTGAGCTAATCTTTACATACTTAAGCGGCTCCCATCAACTTTCCCAATAACTATGGCCTAGATTTACTCGACTCACAATGAAACTGAACGTATCTCGCGTATTATGCCAATAAATTCGCTATCTACCTATTAATGATATTACATATATTGCAAAAAAAAAAAAATGATTTTTCATATACTTTATAGAAATTAATAAAAACCCTAAAAATCGAAAAAATGTATAAATTTTTTTTTGGAACTTGACAAGATAAAAAATGTACTCCAAATCCAAAAAAATTCTCAATTTTTTAAAAATTAAATTTTGATAATTTTTTTGAAAAAGTGAACATTTTCAAGCTATAATCCTAATGAGAGGAATGTTACCGTTGACCTGAAGAGCTGAAATTTTTCCATCCTATTACTGGGCTAAGTTCGTAACTATTCTGCCCATAGTTTTCGAAAATGACTAAAATTCGTTAACCATGATAAATAAGATTAATAATTTTCTTCACACCGTTCGCGTTGATTTACACGATATAATAGCTATCTGCGGCATACACGTTGCGTATCATTAATGGAATTTTAATAACCGCGAATTCCACACAACCAGTCGGCAATCGAAGTGTATATACGAAACACGATACCTACTGCCAACATGCAACAACCTTTCATAAATAGTTGGTAACGCGAAATCTCGTTATTTACAAATACAACGGTATACCGATGCATTCGATACTTCACACCGATGCATCCATAAGTACACATGTAAGCGGCGTCATTCTCTCATGTATCAAACAATTCGCTTACGTGTGCCTTGTACAAGACACCACGTATTTCATTTTCTTTAATGAAATACCCCGCGTCGAAAACCCATCGTCTCCGTTGTACCCACGAAGCGTCTTTTTTATTTATTCGAAGGCCACTCGAAAAAGCTCATCGTTAATATCACGCCACACATCCAGTTCCCGGTTGACATTTTAATTCACATTTTATTCGCGCCCAGCGTCCGCGTTTCGTTCGCTTTTTCCCACACGTCCGTATGTTTTTTTAATCGGCGTAAAATTTACGATACCCTCGAGTACACGTAAATCGGTATTCGGTATACGTACATTTTCGTATACACCTATACGTACGTCGTACACGCTCGTAAATATAAACATATACGTAAATCCGATTGCAGCGCGGAAAAAATAACAAGATAATAAGTTTCACGCATGATTACGAGCCGAGACTACCCGTTGAGCCGGCCTCGACCAACGGATTTAACACCTCGTTCGCGCGGCGCATATGAGTCAGAATCTTCCGAGTGCTCGTCGTCGTCGTAGTCGCCGCGCGCGCCAACTGGTTTATTTATGCGCGACTAGTGCGCGCGATCGTAATTCATTTTCGGATAAACGACGCCAATATCGCCGCGGAACGCGAGGAAATTACGAAAATATATGCGAGCCCGATTGATTTAATATTTTCCATATGCGCGTATACAAATCTATACGAAACAAGGCGATAAGTATCGCGCGCCCGTATGCATATACGAGAGCGAGGCGAAGAACAAAATCCGCTACGAGGGTTCACACGCCGGCGATCTTATCGTCTACCTTTTTAATTTACTTCGAAAAACGAGATTTTTAATTGGCCCATCTTATTGGGCAAAATGATCGCCAACGAGGTATCGCTTAGAGAGTATTGGAATCGACTTGCTCGAAGATATTCTTACACTGGCATCTGGGTTTGGAAAATGAAATCAAGAAAAATACGAGAGAAAAAAATCACTTAAAATAAGAATTTACGTAATTGAAAATCGACCATTTCGATCACAACAATCAATCATTAACGAGTTTATTTGTCAAACGATAAGAAAACAGAATACTTTGAGAACCAGATAACTGAAAACTCATTTTGAAAGTTCAACATTTAAAAAAATAATTATCGAGATCATTTGGATTTCATAAAAATGTGATGAAATATTTTCAATTATGGCACATGGATAATAATAACATTAATAATGACTATGGTAATAGACATGTGTTACTCTTCTAATTCTTAATTAACTTCCGAGTAAAAGAAATAAAGTTCGCATTTTACTTTGAAATGTAAAAAACACACATTGTCAAAATTCTCCCAAAAAACCTAGTTCGCAGTATTACCAGGTCTCCTTAAACTACAACTTGTGATGTCACCACAACTCGTGACCGTGAGGCACGACATGTTTAATATGAAACAATATGATTATACATAATGAATACGTCTGAAATCAATAATGTCGATAATGGATAACCTAAATATCGATCATTTCGAGATAATTTATAAATTGAATATCGATTGTTAAGGTAATTGATAGCTTGAATAATTATTAACTATTTTGATATTTGAAAACTTGAATATCTAGTACATATTTCAATAACAGATAACATGAATATCGATCATTTCAATAATTGGTAAGTAAAATATCGACTATTTTGATGATATATAACAAGAATATATAGTATGTTGATAATAGATAACTTCAATATCATCCATATATAACTTGCATACCGATTATTCTAATAATCGATAACATCGATAACTTACATATCAATTATTCTGATAATCAATATCTTACACACTGATTATTTTGATAATCAATAACTTGCATATCGACTATTCCGGTAATCGATAATTTATATACGGAAAATTTTGATAATTGATAACATGCATATCGATTATTCTGATAATCGATAATTTGCATATCGATTATTCAACTTGCATATCTGTTATTCAGATAATTGATCATTTGCATATCGATTATTCTGATAATTGATAACTTGCATATTAATTATTCTGATAATCAATATTTCACACACGGATTATTTTGATAATCAATAACTTGCATATCGATTATTCCGATAATCGATAATTTGTATACTGAATATTTTGATAATTGATAACATACAGATCGATTATTTTGATAATCGATAACTTACATATCGATTATTCCGATAATCGATAATTTGCATATCGATTATTCAACTTGCATATCTGTTATTCAGATAATTGATAATTTGCATATCGATTATTCTGATAATTGATAACTTGCATATTAATTATTTTGATAATCAATATCTTACACACTGATTATTTTGATAATCAATAACTTGCATATTGATTACTCCGATAATCGATAATTTGTATAACGAATATTTTGATAATCGATCACTTACATAGCAATTATTTTGATTTCTTTTTTTATATTATCTATACTCTATAGTTACGTTTTTTTTTTT
Organism: Phenacoccus solenopsis; assembly: GCA_009761765.1. Lineage (NCBI taxonomy): Eukaryota > Metazoa > Arthropoda > Insecta > Hemiptera > Pseudococcidae > Phenacoccus > Phenacoccus solenopsis. Next base: position 64,374 of record VFXL01000334.1, on the reverse strand, counting down.
CTTTACCTTTTAAACATTTATTTATTTTTTTCATCACAAACATATCGAATAGTACAGCGGGAATGTGGTGTGGCCTACCAAAAGGTAAGCGGCCAGCTGCTACTATGAGACAATAATTATTATACATAATGAAGCAAATAAAAGAAAAACTAAAACAAAACAAAAAGTACAACAAAAAAATAAAAATAAAGAAGGAAATGCATAAATAATATTTATGAAGGAGGTTGGGGGAAGCCGCATATAACTTGCATACCGATTATTCTAATAATCGATAACATCGATAACTTACACATCGATTTTTCCGATAATCGATAACTTGCATATCAATTATTTTGATAATCAATAACTTACATATCGATCATTCTGATAATCGATAATTTGAATATCGATTATTCTAATTATCAATAACTTATATATCGATTATACTGATAATCAATACCTTATATACCAATTATTAGGATACTTGATAACTAACATATCGATTATTTTGATAATTGATAACATGAATATGAAATATATCAATGATCAGTATTGATTATACTGATAATCGATAAATTGTAGATATATTGATTATTCTGATGATTGATAACTTTAATATTGAATATTTCGATAATCTGCAACTTAAATATCGATTGCTTAGATAACTGATAATTTGAATATCGACTATTTCAATAATTGATAACTTGAATATCTATTATTTCAATAATTTATAACTTAAATATCGATTGTACAGATAATTGATAACTTAGATATTGATTATTTCCAGCACACATTTTATGGAAAATCACTTCAAAAGATATGATAAAATGGTTCGAGATTTTTTATCAAACATAAAACTTTGCCGCAAAAGAGTATAAAAAATTGATCACAGATTTTCGAAAATAATCAAAATTTATACTGATTTATCGAATAAAGTCGTCAAAAAATCAATTTGATTACTACAGTACATTACAAATATCTTCAGCCTTTTTCATCCTCTCTAATCTACTCAACATACAAACTGAGAAATACATTCTGAATTTCGGTTCCTTCCACTTTCCTTCACGCAGGATCGAATAAAACAAGTTGCTTTATAACATCGAATTATACGGAGCATCGTTAAATAACACGATTCCGCGAAAAAACAAACGACACCGTCGAAATCGAAGGTGATAAACTTTCATCCTTTCTCGTGCTCTTTTTGCACGAATGCAGCGACGTTTATACAGGCTGTCTCGGTCGTTTATCGTAAATTAAATCGATAGTCGATACGTATACTTAATCTGGAAACGATGGTAAAGAAGAAGAATGACCGGACCGAGCCAAGGAAAACGCAACGCCGAGAGAAATCGGACGACGAAATGATTTTCATCATTTTTAACCTCGAGAAGAGAAACAAAAATGGGGAACCGGGCCGCCGCTAAAGTCCCATACAGATAGTCTAAAAATTAATGAAACGGTCATAAAAGAGGAAAAATACTCTCATAAAAGTTGGACGTCGTATATACGGAAATAAAGAAGGAGAAAGAGAGAAAAAGTTAGCGGGCTCGTAAACTAGCAACGTACCAGTCGGTAGTCGGCCATAAATCCGCGCGCGGTTTTTCGCCGAATCCGCGCGCGATAAAAAATTGCCTCCGTAAAACGCACCGTTTTGCGATATTCGCGGTTTCGAGGGGCGCTTTTCGTATAAAAATAAATTTCGGCCGGCGACTAGACGCGTTGCGAGATTTACGAAATGTAATTTTCGGATTACACGCAGGCGTTTAATTTAGAAATACACGCGCGAAAATTAAAAAAAAAAAAAAAATGCGTCGTCGAAACGATTAATAGCTCGAGCTATATTACTATACATGGTGTAGTAGTCGGATCGGGGGTAATGCGAACGCGGAGATGTAGAAATAGCGCTAACGCTGGAAAATCCGGTGAGCGATGACTTCTACGAGGGCTTAGCGTGTACGCTGCAGCTTTCGTTGTATATCTGCGGCGAAACAGCGAACAATTGAAAAATTACCGCCGTTTCGTGCCCGTTGTGTACGCTGCCGGTATGTGGATAGCGGATACGAAACGGATAATTCGGAAGGTTCTTTTAAATCGTCGCTATATAAAACACCGATGTCAGGTTACCGGTATTACCGCTATTACTCTCGTATACGTTGATATAAACGATTTTCAGTTCCGAGTTGAGCGATGCGATGCGACAACGATAAATAAAAGACTATTGTAATGTTATTGCCAACAAATACCTTTGTCACGTGATCACAATGTACTTCAAATTCCGTTAATTAAGTGAAACGACGATTGATAAAAATTGATATTTCAGTCAACATTCAGAATCGTTTATGAATGATTGGCTCGCATTCATTAGGATAAATAAAAGAGTGTGTATGGGGGTCTCCCTTGACTCATTATTTAGGAGAGAAATAGTGATCTCAAGATGTTGGACTTCTCTAGAAGAAGTTACACTTCCAACACGATGTATAATACACATTAAAATATCAACAGAACTGAATAATTAAAACATCATTATTTTTTGTATCATCCTATTTTGAGACATGTTTTATGCGAATATAATAAAATGTTTGCTTTATTGCGCAATGTATAAGAATGGAAATTTTTTATTGAAATTTTTGAACTATCATTTGTAGAAGACAAGGCACAAAATATCGAAACAAGTCATGAACATTTGCATAAAAAATATTATTCGCTCCATTTCTGATGAGTCACATGCATAATTTGTAGATCTTTACTTTCCCCTTCTCTTGTGACTCTGATAAGTATGGGTGAAAATAGCATAAATTTTTATGAGAGTAGATTCATATAAATTAAAATAAAGTCGTTCATTGGGATTTTTACTTCAACTCAAAATGGAAGTTCACTCCAATTTTTATGAGGTCTGTAGAAGCTGCGACTGCATTAATTCTTTTTTAATATGATTTCACATGAAGTGCTGAGTTGAGAAAATCAATACATCGAAATTTAAACTTGTTGAATGAACGTGGAGGAGAATTATGAAGGCTGCAAAACTGGGATTAGAATTGGAACCAGAACCAGGAAACTCCCAAAACTATTTAAAACCCAGAATCAGAATCAAAAGTATAACAAAAATTATCCCAGAACCAAACTCGGAACAAAATGTTTCAGTTACAGGTTCTCGATCTTTCTTTCTTGGCTTTCTAGTTTCCATATGCTACAACAAAACAAAGTGTCCAACTTATAGTTAGGACTGAAAAATTGGGACTAGAGTTGGACTCAAAACCCAGAAAATCCAAAACCATTTAAAAACTAAAACCAGAACAAAAACATAACAAAAGTGATCCCAGAACCTGAACCATAATCCAAAAGGGAAAAAAACAATGGAACTGAAACCAAGCTTAAAACAAAATGATTCAATTCTGTGTTTTAATTTTTTTTGAATTTTTATAAACTGCAGTAACACGAGTTGAATGATATGAAAAAATAAAAGTCTTATTGAACACAAAACTCGCATAATTTACACTGAAAAAATATACACTACGTTTCGCTGTCGTTGACAGCATCTTCAGGTGTAGTGAAGATGCCGTCAACGACGGCGAAACGTCGTATATATTTTTTCAATGTAAATTATACGAGTTTTGTGTTCAATAAGACTTTTATTTTTTTGGCTTTGCAGTTTTCACATAATACACAAATTAAGAGTTATAGGTTCTCGATCTTTCTTTCTTAGCTTTGTAGTTTCCATATGCTACAAAAAAACAAAGTGTCCAACTTATAGTTAGGGCTGAAAAACTGGAACTAGAGTTGGACTCAAAACCCAGAAAATCCAAAACCATTTAAAAACTAGAACCAGAACAGAAAACATAACAAAAGCGATCCCAGAACCTGAACCATAATTCAAAAGGGGGAAAAAACAATGGAACTGAAACCAAGTTTAAAACAAAATGATTCAATTCTGCGTTCTTAATTTTTTTTGACTTGCAGTTTTCACATAATACACAAATTAGGCCTGGGACTGCAAAACTGCAACTGCAACTGGACCCAGAACCCAGAAAACCTCAAAACCATTCAAAAAGCAAAACTCAAACAGAAGCACAACAAAAATTATCCTAGAACTGAACCATAATGCAAAAAAAATTAGAACTAAAATAAAATGATACAGTTCTGGCTTCTCAATCTTGCTTTTTTAGCACGACAGTTTTCACATACTACACAAAATTAAGTCTGTAACTTATAATCATGGCTGCAAAACTGGGACTAGAACTGGACCAAAAACTCAGAACCCAGAAAACCCAAAGCTATTCAAAAACAAAATGGGGACTGAAAGCACAACAAAAATGATCCCAGAGCCAAACCTATAATGCAAAAAAAAATTAGAATTGGAACTTAACTCGAAACAAAATGATATGGTTCTTGGTTTTCAATCTTTCTTTTTTGGTTCTGCAGTTTTCATACGTAAACAACAAAATGAAATCACCAACTTATAATTATGGATGCAAAACTGGGACTGAAATGGGAACCAGAATCCGGAAAAGCCCAAAACTATTTAAAATAGAGTTTGAACCAAAACATAAATAAACCCACAACCAAAACTGAAAATAGAAGCGAAACTACAATATTAAATACGCAACCAAAACTGTTTGAAGAAGAGCTGCTTACGTTTTTGCTTTTGAAATTTTTTCCAATGCCACTTTACTAAAGAAATTTATTTTGATGACATATATACAAAAAAAAAAAAAAAAAAAAAAAACGATTTCATTCAATGTGTTTTATTCTTATATTTTATATTTTTTATTCGTCGTAAAATTTGAATTTTTTCAAATAAGAATTCTTCCCCCTCTACCCCTCTATCTCAACAAAGTAAGCTAAAATGACCTTCATATTTTTCAGAAATTTGCCTACAGAAGTCCTATTTCCATTAAATTTCATAAAATAACAACCAAATGTTCTTCAGCTATCAAATACAGTACGTAAATATACGAACACGATGGAAGGTAATCGTTTCAGAAGTATTTTTTAATTCCATAAATTACCCCGGATACTATACCCCTGTAATTAAAATTACCGAAGACCAACGCGACCTACGTCATCCCGCAATTAAATGGTTAAAACGCGATTAAAATAATTTAAAAACGACCGGCGCTTATCGACCTTAATCAAAAGACCAACAACCATACACTCGAGTTTTGGAGTTGAAAAATACCGAGTAAAAACCCCGCACGTATGATACTCGTAAAATACCGAATAACAGGGACACAAAACCTCCATTATTACGACGGCCGCGATAATATCTAAAAATCATAATTTATAATTTAAAAAAAAGAACCCGGAACCGATATCCTCGGTGGCATTTAATTACCATAAACTCGCAACAAAACCCACCCGAAAGTAAACGTATAGCGCCGTGGTGCACGAAAAAATTCTATAAATTTGAACTTCCTCGATACTCGACTTCCGTCGCGCTTCTCTAATTAATCCTCGAACCGCATCGATTAAAAATTTCAACCACGTAGTCGACAGCGGCCCGTTCAACCGCATTCCAGCGTCGTCGCCGTGATTTACGTCGCGGACGCGAAAATTTCAACATTCGTTCCACGCTTATTTACACGTTTTAAAATAAATAAAAGACAATTATAACAGTTTACGTTGCCTTTGGGCCGCGTCCAATTCCCTAATTACGTAAATTTACGCAAGATTTCCCGAATAATTTCGCCGTAAAATAAATGCCTCGTCGATGCTTCGTCTTCTACAAAAACCTCGCGTCTCCTCCCCCATTCCTATATTAACACTCTGTATAGACAAACTCCACATGCATACGCCGAGAGAACTCCTCCGATCTGCGACACTTAATAACCTAAGAGACTTTTTAGCTTCAACTCGGCGCTTAATGGTCTGTGCGACATGTGCGCGCATTACCGTCGTCTTTTAAAAGCGTGTATAACGTACCGTGAACAATTAGCTAAATCGGACCGAAGCCAAGTAAAACAATCATCGTGTTTCGCGTTTTTTCTCCCTCCACCATTCCTCATCGTCTTTTCCAGCCATTCCATCGACTCGTCAACCTTCGAGCGTTTCGCACGAAAGCGATATCTACTTATTATCAGTTTTCTCGACGTCGCGACCCTTAAACGACGAACAAAGCGAAGAAAAAAACGCGTCGAATATGCGCGGATTTTAAAAGCGCACGCTAACGCTTTTATAGCTCGCCCATTATTTTCCAACAATATAGCTCTAATTTTTGCCGAAAAATTTACCAAATTACTACCCAGGGAACGTACGCGCCAGATAAAAGTTTTCGTCGAATACGCCCGGCGGCACGGTCAAAAATCGTATTTTATTTCGACGCAGGCCGCCGGAGCTGGCCGAACTTCGTTGGGCGAATTTGCGAGATGCTCGCCCGGTAGTTTAAACCGTTTCGAGGACTGTTAAGTCGTTAAAATTCACCAAGAAAACAAAGCACAGTAGAGGGGATAGACGAAGTATTCTCGAACAATTTTATCGCGAGATTTCATTCACTCATCGTTATTTAGGCGAGCGCTGAATGAATGGTAGGGGGCGGGAGGGTCGATAATTCCTTAAAAATGGTTTGATCATTTTTACGTACAAAAAATATATTCTATTTTTGAAAAATATTTCATCATGAAACAAAATTTACAACTTATTTACTATGACCCTATCTCAAGACATCATGTGAAGCTATAACAAATCAGAATGCAGTCATTTGAAATATCTTACCACTTGAAGAATATTCATCCATTTAAAAAAAATGTATAAATCAAGATTCTGACATTCAAAATCATGACACAATCAGAATATTCACATAGAAAATAGTGATGCTACAAGAATTCATACAGCCGAAATATTCCGATAGAGAAAATCTAGACATTCAGATTCTGACACATTCAAAACTCCGGCAAAATCAGAATTCAAACATTTAGGTGAAAATTCAACAAATTGAAAAATACAAAATAAAAAGTTTAATATCCGACGATTCAAAATCTCAACAAAAATTAAATTGCAATGAAGTCAGAATCCAAATACTTAAGAAATCTCGCATCTTGAAAAATTCATACATTTTAAAAATTCAAACTATCAAGATTCTGATATTCAAAATCTTGACACAATCGAAATTCTAATAACATCAAAATCTAGATACATATGATGCTGAAATTTCAAATCCCATGAAAATCAAAATTCAAAAAAACAAAATGAAGAATTTGAGTAAAGCGTCGGCTATAATGGCACTGACTGTGTCAATGAAATCTTCACAGAATGGCTAGAATTATCCAAAAAATCCCCATTACTTTGAAGTGATAACATAGTAACATGAACGAACAAATGTTTGACACCGTAGAAATTTACTGAAAAGTTGAAATATTTCAACTTTTTACTGAAACCCAGAGAATCTTTCATTGCCTGATTCACTGACTATTATAAACGGTTCCATGAAAGAACACAGGTTCAACTTTTTCTGTGAAAAATTCAGTGCCATTATAACCGACGCTTAATTCATATTTTTGAAATTCCAGAAATTCAAAATTCTAACATATTCAGAATTTAAGCACACTGTTGAAATACTCCCATAGTTAAGATCTAGATATCTAAAATCCTGTCATAACGAAAATTCCCATGTTTAGTAAATCTAGACATTGGAAGAATTCATAAAACTGAAATATTCTAAAAGCGCAGTAAATATTTAAAATTTTAGCGCAATCGAAGTGTTAAAATCAGAATTTAAACATTCAGGGTCAATATTTGAAAAATTTTATCGAATTGAAAAATCCAAATAGTTGAAATCTAGACACTTAAAATCATGACTAACAATACTGTAATCCAGGGACGTACCGAAAGGGGGGGGGGAGCTTCCCCCCCTTGGCGTTTGGAAAGTTGGTAAATTTGGAGTTTGAGCGTAAAAAGTTGGCAAATTTGGAGTTTTAGCGTAAAGTTGGTAAATTTGACCACTTGTGCAGTATTTAATTTTTAATTTTTTGAAGACTAAAAAAAAAAAAAAAAAAAAAAAAAAAAAAAAAAAAAAAGGTCAACAGTTGGTAAAATTTCACGGTATTAGTTGGCAATTTTTGGTTTTCTCCCCCCCCTGAAGAAGGTCTTCGGTACGCCCCTGCTGTAATCAAATCAGAATCTAGACATCTAAAAGATTTCAGCACTGGGAGAATTCACACATTTCAAAATCTAGACAGTCAAGATTTTCATATTCAAAACTGTGATACAATCACAATTCCAATAACATTAGAATCCAAATGTTGAGGTTTTTGACATTCGAAATCACGACACAGAAAAAATCCACGATAATCGAAACTCCGAAAAATAAAATTAGTAATTTGAGGAATTTCATATTGTTCAAAATTCTAGACATTCATAATCCCGACAAGTCATAATCTCCGCACATAGGAAATATTGACATTTGAATAATTCGTGAAACGGAAACACGTATTCAAATCTCTAATAATGAAGATTCAGATATTCTACGAATTCGAAATTCTGGTACAATATAAATTCTCACATTAGAATCATACAATTTCGACTTGACGTTTGAAATATTCGACCAAATCAACATTCAATAGTGGAAATCCAGACAATCAAAATCTTGACGAAAATAGAAAATTTCAAAAAATGACATTCAGTCACTTGAAGAAGCCATGCAGTTGAAAAATTCTGACAATCGAATCAAGACATTAATAAAATCACGGCAATAAAGTCTCAATAAAATCAATATTTCCAAGAATCAAATCTAGGAATTTAAAGAATTTTTATAGGTGATCAAGTAGATGAAGTATTCAAATAGTCAAGATCTGAATATTAAAAATTTCAGCCCAATCGAAATCATGACACAATCAGAATCATATTATTAAAAATCTTGACACTTGAAGAATTCACACAGATGAAAAATTCAGCCATTCAAAATCCAGACACAATCTTTTTATCTAGATTTGATTTCATCGTAATTTCGATTGTATCAGGATTTTGAATGTCTGGATCTCTATCTGAATTTTTCAACTATGTGAATTCTTTAAGTGTCAAGATTTTCTTAATGATGTAATTATGATTTAATCAGGATTCTGATTGCATCAAGATTTTGATTATGCTGAAATTTTTCAACATCTGAATTTTGACTATTTAATGATTTTAACTATTTAATTAGTTTTATGAATTCTTGAATTCCTTGATTTGATTCGTTAGGATTTAGATTGTCATGATTTTCATGGTGCTTGGATTAGGTTGTCAAAATCTTTCCACTCTATGGGTTCTCTAAGTAGCTAAATTTCTTTTTTGAAATTTTTTATTTTAGTCAGGAATTTGAATGTCTGAAATTCAACTACTGGATTTTTTACTTGGACGAGTTCTTTCTCTCAGATTCAAATTTAAAATAGGTTACAAAACTTGGGAATGTACTTGAAAACAAAAAACTCATGGAATGTATCATATAACTTGCTCTTCTCCCCTCCATTTACTACCCAAAGGAATTTCCTACGCTCCATAAAATTCGACTCTCTCGATACCATATCGCTGCTTACATCGTTTTTTACCTCCGCAGTCCACCGTGAATACCTCGTTATCATTTCAAAATACACTTGTACCACTTTATAAATGCCCGCACCGGTACCCAGTAGGGCACTTATGATAACAAGAATTACCATACCGACCTTCCCATCCACCAGTCAGCAATGAAGCCGGTAATTCCGGGTACTCCCGTGGGACCCTGTTGATTAGGTACCATAAAATTCAGAAGACCGTGGCAATTTTCCCCCTATAACGAAGCTATGTGGTCAGTGACTCTTCAGTGTACGACAATATTATAGGCACAATACCAGATGTCGATACCGTAGAGATTTTTTTGCTCTTTTACATATATAGGTACCGGGAACGTTTTTAATCGGCTTAAAAGTAAGACCTTATCGACCCCATTGTAACGTATTATAATCCTCGAACGCGGTGTTTTATTTACGTTTACTTCGTCGGCTCGCCGTTACTTTTCCTCTGCTTTTTTTTCCCTTTCGAAATTAATCCTCAGTACTGCACGGTGTACAGGTAAACATGACGTAAGACTCGTTCTAATTATAATTGTATTTAAATAAAAACACGTAATATTTAATTACCATCTTCGCCTACTAAACATAGTCGAGTTAATTATACATTCGAATATAAAAACGGAACTTATAACGAGAAGAAAATCGCAAAAGTTACGCATACCTTTCGCGTTTCGCCCAAATAGGCGAGTTTGTTTACCTAAAATATATACGTGAACACGAGCGCCTCCTATATCCCCCTGGATCACGCCGGCGTACCGTAAAATGTGACAAGCCAACTTTACGTTTACATTAAATTAACGAAATTTCTCTCGTACCCCAACGTTTTACGACGCCGCGAGCGTCTTACTAAAACATTTAAATTCCTTTTTAATTTCCAACTTCCTCTCGCAATTTACTCGAAACTTTATAACGTACCTGCCCGCTCCTGTTCCCGATCATCCATTCAAATATGCACCCTTTCGTTATAATGAAATGAATTTTAAATCCCGCCATTTCGTCGAAATTAATTTACGCAATATGTTTCCTTCGATCGAGCCATAACACACAGTACCTACCTGTTTCCAGCGGAAAAACCATAAAGGTAAATATGTGCCGAGTAATTACGAGAGAGAGGATTTTTTTTACCAGAGTGTAATTACATTCGACGTCGTAACACCCTCCCCCGTAAGTTCCCCGGGGGCCAAATACACGTTCGTTTGACACGATAATACGTCGCCGACAAAACGAGGATTAAGGCTTTTATCGTTTCACACAACGTTGCGTTAATACGTTCGAATTTGCCGCCGTTCGCGTCCGGTTCGTCAATTTAATACGCGAAAAATGATTTACGAATACTCCGAAAAAAATACACTCTATAGGCGACATCGTTTAATCCCTGTGTGTAGCGCTGAAAATTAAAAAAAAATGGTACCTCGTAGGCAATATGGTAGCACGACGTGTTTCGCTATATCACCATTAATGCTCGAGAACCGTTTTAAAAACGGCGTTCTTTTAATACAATAGGCCACCCAGGGTTTATTAAATGCGACAGGGTAGTACGATAAAAATTACTCAAAGAAATAATACCACCGTAGCGTCCTGATGCTTTTTTCGCCCTCCTTTTCTCCTCTCGCCGTCTCTATTCATCCTAATGATTGCGAATATCTCTCTCCTTTCACCTATGTACGCTCGATTACACTCATCGAGTAAGAAATCTCATACCACCTATTTCCGTTTCCTCCACCCTTCTTTACCGCTCGCAAATCGCCAAATATCCGTCAATTATATTCGTCATTCGTACGGCAGTACTTCACGCACCAGTACCAATAGGCACCTTCATCGTACTCATAGGTCGATATTTCTTTTCGAAATTAATTTAGCGAAATGAAAAATCCACTCAATTCACTCGGAGACTGCACTCACCTATTATACTTATCCTCCTCGCATAATCCAGAAGTCGCCATTATACTGGCTCAAAGCCACCAAAAGGTTACCGGTATAAAGGGTCCATATTCGTATATTAAAGAAACCAATATCAAAAGACGTCAGACTGGATGGATGAAAAAAGGCAGAGCATTGATCTGGTTCCGTAATCTTTTCTTTAAAGGGGCTAATCCTGGATTACTTTGCAAATAAATACTTAAGCTTCGAACAGTTCCGACATATACTGTCGTCGAATTTGCCTCGTTATTAGGAGAAATTTGAGGATAAGGAATGACGACAAGGATGATAGGAGAAGGGATGACGTGAAAAAAGATTTTCCATCATAAAGTCAACGATATACCGTTAAAGATTATGATTTTCGCAAGTAGTCAAGAGGAATTTCACTGCCTAAAAATGGATTTTCTTTTTAAAATGTACCTCTTTTAATCGAACTTCGTGCAAGAAGAGAACTCTTGAAAGAAGTCGAATTAAATGAAAATTAAAAAAGGTCTCACTGGGATTCACCAAAATCATAAAATCTTCAAAATTTCGAAATGTTAACAAACTTGTAATTTCAAGGATAATTCAGCACCCTGAAATTTTCATAAATTTTTTCAATTTATTCAATAAGTAGTAGGAGAAATATTCTAGATCTATTCCAAGCTAATAATTTTCCAGAATTTTTCAATGGGTAATTAAAATTCAGTAGATAATTCCTGGGATTTAGCCAATCCCAAAAATTTTCCAAATAATAATAATAGATGAATTTGTTAAAAATTTATTATTTTTTCAAGTTTCAAAATTCCTTTTTTTCATTTTCTTTTCAAATTTCCAAGTATGAGAAATTTATACATTTTCTGAATCTTTTCTACAATCTGGGATTATTTCCAAAACTTTTTAGAAACCTCAAATGGTCAAATACTTCTTAATTTTCACAAGACCTAGTTGACCACTTGTCTCCATAAAATAAAACTATTCAAAATAATGAACTTAATTATGAAATATATTTTTTTTATTAATATTTATTTCAATCTCAAAAGCTTAAATATTACTAAACATCTTGATGGAAATTTCCAAATTAATTATATTTTAAGCATCATGAATTCTGGAATATTCCTGAAATCAATAGCATCCCAGATTTCCAAAATTTAAAATTTCCTTATGTTTGGAAATCACCGAAATTTTTGAATTTACTACTTCAAGGAATTTCTGTATGCTCTGGACACTCCCAGCTTCCGAGGTTATGTTGTTTTTTTTAACATTACCAAATTTCACTACATCCCAGAATCTTGCACTAAACACAAGTTCACTCGCAATTCTTATAATTTTAGAAATTCTTAGATACCTGGAAATCAGCAAATTCGCGGTATTTTCCAGATTTTTGAAGGACTGCAATCAAAATAGTATAAAATTTTGTCAAAATCCCAGATTCTTGAAATTTCCAAGATTTACATTCTAAATTCTTAATTTGCCGGGAATTTCTATACCGACGAAATTACCATCATTTCTGAAAATATCTTGACTAATAGAATTTTCCAAGATTACATTTCTTTGTTTTGTTAGTTTTATCTTTTGTTGAATATCCCAGAGTTCTAAATTTCAGGTACTGCAAATTGTTATAATTTTTACGAATTACTACGAATTTGGCAAGTTCCCAGTTTTTTGGAATTCTTGATAATTTCTTGGGATTTCCTTTTTTTTGAATATCATAAATTTTCAAAACAAATTTTTATAGGTTAATAGATTTCTAAAAGTATGTTTTGTTTGTTGGCTTGTTTATTTATTTGTTGTTGTTTTTTGTTGAATAACTCAGAATTCTGAATTTTTCAGACACCTAATTTTCAGAATTTTCATCGTCCCAGAATGATTTTGTAATTTTGAGGATATTTCCTAGCCTTACTGAATTTCTAGAGGTAGAGAATTACTACGAATGTGGCAGGTTCCCAGATTTTGGGAATTTTTGATAATTTCTTGCGATATCCTTTCCTTTAAATTGTCAAGATTTTTTAAATTTTTAGATCTAATTTTTTAAGCTTTTTAGATTTCTAGAATAATGTTTTCAAAATTTCTTGTATTTCATTTAAAAACTTTTAGAAGAAATTCCTACTACTTCTGGGATTTTACATTTTATAGAATACCAATGAATTTACAAAATTTCCAGATTTATAGAACTATACATAATTTTCTTTCCTTGAATTTACTGAACTTGCTAAATTATTTGGTCTATGAGATTAATATAATTTCTAAAAATTTCAACATTCATGAAATCCTCTTCAATTTCTTGATATTTTATTTCGTAATTTTTAAAGAAATTCCAAGAGTTTAGAATTTCTTAATTCACGAAATTGTCAATTTTTTTAAATTAATTCCTCGTATTCGCTCATTTAATTTCCTTCGATTTTGCAAACTTTTTGAATCTCTCGAGTCCATGTAATCAATATAATTTTCAAAAGTTTCCGCAGAATTTCCAAAACTTCAATTTTTTCTTATTTATGGAATTACTAAGATTACGAAATCTTCCAGATCCACGAAATCACCAATCTCGAGTTTCATTTCCTTTGAATTTCCCAGACTTTTTGAATTTCTAGCTTCATGAAATCGAGTATAATTTTCAGAGCTATCAGATTTCTATAATCTTTTTTATTATCTATGATTTCATTTTCTACTTTTTGTTGAGAGGGGAGGAGGAAATTTCCAGACTTTGAAATTCCTCAATGTGTGGAATTAAGTACACCGAATTTGAAAAATTCCCAGATGTTTGGAATCACCTCTGATTTTGCTTCTTAATTTATTTTTATGAACTTCTCCTAATTTTTGAATTTTCAGATTCCTGGAATTTTGTGATTTCATGAACAGATTTTCAGGAATTTTATGAATACCACAAAATGTCAAAATTATGAGATATTCACGAGTTACGAAAGTTCTTAAATTTACGTTGAACTTTTCGTAGATGTGCGATTTTCGAAATTCTCCGATATTTAGTAACATCTGGAATTCATATAATTCATTAGGTATGCAGTTTTTTATTCTTTAGAGGGAGCAGACTAGGAGAGGGTACTTCAATATTAAAGATATTAAAGCGATAATTAATCTCATATTCACGATCTAACACCGCAACACTTCCTCTTCGAAGTATCGATAACAAAAACCACGCAATACATTTCCAGAGCCGAAAACCAAATTCTTCTTATCTTCACGGATGCGTTCTCGAAACCAATAAATTACTCTCGTTCGTATCGAGCGCGCAATTACTCCCATCAAATCTCGTAATACGTCGTAAACACGTACAACACCCTATAAACATCCATTACGAACGTATATACAAACAAAAATACCTCACTAGTCCTCCGCATCGCAGTGCCTAATAAAACATCCCGAAATTAACCACATTGTACGAATCGAACGCCCGCAATCCGGAACAAATCAAACGTCAACCTTAATGTTCGTCGATTCTTCAACTTTGAACTTTTCCTCGTTCGTTTCGTCTACATAGTACACACGTTTGTACACCCAATATAAACCATTCGATGTAATAAAATTTGATAAAACACCTGACGATAGAAACGACAACACGCCAAATACGTATACCGACATTCGTTTCGACGATAAAATGAAAAATAACGCGCTGTGTATTTCGAATTCCGAGTAATCAAAAACAAAACAAAAAAAACCACAGTCGTCTTTCGACGCGCCGTATCGAGTCGATATTTTCTTTTGTTTTATTCAAGATGTTTGTCATGAGCGGTTGACGTATCTTTCAACTCAGGTCCCCACCATGCGAAGCCCCCCCCTCTCGATTTTACCGATAATCGAAAGCTCCTCGCGACGAAATAAAAATGGCGTCCATTAAATCCGAACCATATGCGCAAATTGGATTATTTCCAGCTTGAGAGTAGGGGCGATACGAATATCATAAACATCGTCGAGCCGGCACAACTAATTGACGACTCAAGATGTATAACTCGCTCCCACAGATTGACATTTTACGCTAACCCAATACCGTCGAAAAAGGGGAGCCAACTCTCATAGGTCAAACACGATCTAGATGAACGAGTAAACGTGTGTTCGTTCGCCGTAAAATCGCTATATTTGAATTCGACGTACCGAGCGAGAATGAAAAACGCGCAGAATTCCGAAAAAACGACGCAAAAAAGGGTCGTCCGAGACGATTGAAAAAATACCCGCGCCAAATCTCGCGCGCCTTAAAGGCAATCACGCGATTCGCCAAACAGCGTGACAGCGTGAGTCACCCCATAAACTCGCCTCAGCGACCCGCCGAGAATTCCGCAACACCGAGGATAACTTTCGCGAACATTATGCACGCGGAAATTGGAACCTAAACGATTGTCGCGCGAAGTCGAGACGGCGTCGTCGGCGCTCTCCGATCGTAAATTAATTACCGTCTCGGTTATGTATATTTAATAACCTTCGCGCCAACATTCTCTTTCACACGAGCTCGCGTACTATTCTCGCCCATTTGTCGAATTCGAACTTTTACGCCGGTATAAAATTTATTCGACGTCGACGATGAAATTACGACGACTGTTCAAAACTGCTACGACTTTTATAAACGAATATTCGCAGCGGTAATTTTACAACGAAATTTTGTAAATACTCGAAAATACTCTTCTTTTACCCTTCAAAGTTATTATTCTATCTCTGATTCTGTTGCCGCAAGAAACGCTTTCTTTTTGAAAATTTGATAACATGTTGGAAAAATTAAAAATCAGACTCTACGTCGACGTTCGTTTCCATTGTAATGGCTTTGAAAATAAGATAAGAATTTTCTTCTCCGTCAAAACTTCCACAAAACCTGAATTCTAAAGAACAATGAAATTCTTCGTCGCACAGAAACCGAAGCCACTTTTTGTTACCTTAAAATCAGTACTTTTATTGGCTGAAAATTTTCAAAAATTTGATTTCCGAGGAATTCAACATTTTATTAGATTCAGATATTATCGTCGTTGAGTAAAAGGTGAGAAAAAATTTAGCTGCAGCTTTATCAATTTTTAGGTCTAAAATTTTTTAGAACCTTTGAATTAGAATTTCTAATGGATTTTCAAATATTTCGAAAATACCTTCGATAATTTCCAGAATTTTTCCTCCGCACATAAAAACACTAATGAATATGAATTTCATACTTCGAGGGATCTAAATACATCAAATATTTTAGACTACTTTTTTTTAATGGGATAGGACAGTGAGAAGAAGAAAATAGAGAGAAAATTTCTTTAATTCACCTCTCAATAAAAGTCAATATCTGTTATTAAAAAAAAATGATAAATTGCTTCCGACGAATTTTTAATACGAGAAATTAGTGTGAAAATTAATTACCAAGAGAAGAGAGGAATCATCCACATCATTTTGTATTACCTCATTTTCAAAGATTAAAAATGAAAAAAAAAGAATCATGTTTCGGCAGAAACACCTACTAATTGGTGAAACTTGATGAGTCCAAAAGGTAATTGTTTATGAGCTCATGTGGCCTAATGTAAGAACTGAAGAAGCTACATTAGTAATGCAATTCAGAACCAGTTCGAATTTTATTATGAATGCGGCTCTCTTAATATTAAAATTAGATTGCATGAGTCTGTTACAAATTAAGTATGTCTCTTCAAGTTTTAAAATTGACTAAAGGGAAAAAAAAATAAATAAATAAATAAATAAAATGGAAGCAGCCATGCTGCATTACTGAAGCTGAATTTTTAATTGGGGCTTGTTCAGGTTCTTTATATCTACAAGCCACACCTAGCATTAAGTCAGAAAAGCCCTATCCTGCCTGTTCCAAAGCACTCTAGAAGTTAAATTTAGAATCTATACCTTGTATTTTTGCTCGCAAATAATCATATATAAATACCATATGTTTCCAATTTCAGCGATGTGAGGCTCCTCAAGTTTTACTCAAATTCTATCCATTCGCCATTTTGGCTCTATTTGAATCCAAATTCAAAAGATCATATTTTGGTCACCAACTAACGCCACATTCAAGGTTTGATCTCTTTAAGTCGATTTGGTGAGATCTGAAAGATTCGTGAAATTTCCAGAAGTACCATTGTTCCCTCCAACTCCCCTCCAAATGACTTGGCAAGCCAAAATCAGAATAGGTTAGTTGCTTGGGATAATTTCATCGTATGACACAACAAGAAAATTTTTTCGACTCATTGTGTACCCCCTCCCTCACCATTTTGAGATCTATTACCGCTCTTCCTCCCCTCCAACATCATGCGCCAGTTGAATTTGGAATATAGTACATCATTTATCAACAATAATCGTAATATGAGTTTATATTGATCGGATTTTTAATAACTTGAAACTACTCAAGCTGTCCTCAAATGTTAACAATCCGACATTTTGGATCCATTTTGACTCAAATCAAAGAGGTTATATTTTGATCATCAACCAACGCTATACACAAATTTTAACCTTTTTATGTTGATATGATGAAAACATATGAAAGATTCAAGAAGTTCATGACTCAGAACTTCCTCAAAAAACGTTTTTCTCTCCAACTCCCCTTCCAAATGCACTTATTAGGATGGAATTTGGATATGTGGGGTTCCTTTACTTATTCTTTCATATGAGATTAAAAACGAAAATTTTGAGTCATTCGCCACTTGTCTAGCCATGCTCAAAATTTGAGTAATCTAACATTTTGAGTTGAATCGAAAATTTAAAAATGCACTTTTGAGTATTCAAATGAAGACTCTCTCACAAAATTTTGAGCAATTTTCATTCATACTAGCTAGCACAATGAGCGAGGGGAAAAAATGAAAAAAAATATATATATACCTAGACAATACTTTGTTGCATCCGGGTCTTTGAATGTACTTTTCGCATCCAATGTATAAATACCGATAGTTGTAGCACTTACCTATATGAAAACCTACATTATTGCACCCGATAAAAGGCATTAATGTATCTCAAAGATCAAATTAAGTGCAACAAAAATATGAATTTATATATACACTCGTATAAGCTGTTTAACGTTTCGAATAACAATTTTATCGAAGTATTTATGCAGTGTCACGAACAACATTTTTTTCAATCACCGCTATATTCTGAAAAGAAATGATTAAGTATGGTATAAGTTCAGTGAAATACGTAAATTATTGCCCGATGTAAAATTCGCCTTACGACTCTATACAGTGTTACCAACCATTCTAGCACATTCCCATAAAAAAACGTTATCGCACGCGTAACGGGTGCAAGAACGTCGATTTTCGGCACAATAATACACTAAACTATATATATGTGTGTATATATACCAAAACGTTGGACATTGCCATATGATTACAAATAGTCTAAAAAGCAAAAATATGAAACCCCCTTTCACTCCCCACCATTCTTGCAAATCAGGTTGGCTTGCTAAAAACTAAGCTAAAAATCACAATGTCTTCGATTTTACTGTAGTATTGCCCCTTCAATTTTGAAATTAGATCACATGTGTGCATGATGTTTTTGACTGCTTTTAACGCCCATGATATGTACGAAAGCCATATACCCTCCAACAAATAATAATGAATGATGGAATATCATATGGATGAAAATATTATGGAAATTAAATATATCTTCACGATCCAAAACTACGGGTGAAAAGGAAAAAATATTTGTGGATATAAAAATGTCAAAAAATCCTCTAAAATACCGCAATAATTTCGATGGAATGCAAGACAGAGCATTCTTCATAAATTTTTAAAAAGTCATCCCATTCTTTCTGACTGTCCTGATACACATTCTCGAATAAATTTCCACTCTTTTAATTCATCTTGAACCATCTCTGGAAGAGTTTTCACAATAGTCCGAACCAACATAGTCCCAAACACGAGCGTTCTTGTTACTCAATCAATTAGCTAACCTCGCCCGGTAACATTCGACCGAGCGTAACATATGTCGCGTGAAAAAAAATCAACTTCCATCGACTACCCCTAGCCGAAAAATTTATTATTAATAGCAACACGTACCCAACTACCCACGCGCAAACTGCTCTAAAAAAAAAAGACGAGCTGTATCGCCCCACAACGGCGTACATTTTCGAACGCGCGAAAAAATAATATCGACCGAGACGCCGTTTTCGGACCATTAACCAGTTAACCTGACTGCAATAATTCAAAACCCGCCTGCCTCCAATGTCGGTGAAGATGCTACCGTTGAATCACAGCTCGCTTGTTTTTCCGTATTGTTGACTTCTTTCCAAAAAAAAAAAAAAAAGAAAAAAGCCGAAAAACTCGCGAAAGGAAACCACCCTAACAGCCTTCGGATAATTTTCAACGTCGCCGGATTAACCTATATCTTTATCTGCGGCGCTTACCAAACAGACGAGTAATGATCGGCGTATAAAAACAAGCTACACGCCGACGTAATCAACGCGTTCTGGCTCCTCTTTTCGTTCGCTTTTGTAAATAAATAACGACGTTTAATTTCGCGAGCCTTGTATTCAGTGTAGCCGATTTGTTTACTCTCGTCGGTGGCTCGTTTAAATATTAGAATAAGCTTTTTCGACACAAACGCTTACAACACCGTTAACCTCGTTTCCGGCGGCACTAGGTGTAGGCACTCGTAATTCATGGCTACGTTGCCGCCAATCTTCGCGATCATCTCATCGCTAAATCAATCGTGTTAACGTAACGTCGATTTATGGCCATTCGATGTACTCGATAGGATACTCGTGGTAGCATTATTTTAACCATATACTATGTGCATAGTCTCGATGACAACTCTTGGAAATTATTATCGGTCGTTGTTATTCTCATATCCGTTCCACTGGTCGGGTTGCGTAATGTACGCGATTTTGCGACCTCGAGGCTCGACGAATACGTTATTTTTTCCATCTATGAGATCGTACTCCATCAATGAGTATAACCTATAAATTTATGGTTGGATGGTAAACCTTTTTCGATAGTTTTCATTTTATTCACCATATTTCAGAAAACACACGTGACTGCTAGCCAATAATAATACAGGAACAGAAAAAAAAGAAAGAAAAAACTATCGATATATCGACACAAAATTATCGATAATTTTCCATCCATACTTTCCAATATCACGAAACAAAACTATCGATGAAACCATTGTTACTACTATCGACCATCGCCCATCGCTAAATAACGAGAAATCTTTGTTGATGATTAGCTGAGTTCTTAACTAAAAAACGACAGCTATTACAGCCTACCTGATTTGGGAAGGGAAGGTTGGGGGAGGTGGGGTCTTCAAATCTTTGCGTTTCAGACCATTTGTAATCATATGGCAAATGTCCAACTTTTTGGCATATATATTTTTTCCCCCCACGCAAAGTGCCGGCAAGTATTTACAAAATTCGCTCAAAATTTGGTGAGAGACTCTTCTTGAAAATGCGCAGAATAATATTTTTTATTTTTTCGATAAATTTCAAAATGGTGGATCACTCAAATTTTGAGGGGGGCTGGAGAAAGAGCAAATGGCTCAAATTTTACGTTTTTGATCTCATATGAAAGAGTGAGTCACGGGCATCAACATATCTAAATTTCAGCTTCTTAAGTGCATTTTGAGGAGAGTTAGAGCAAAAACCTGTTTTTGAGGAAATTTCGTTTTTTGTGTCACTCGCCTTGCGCAGGAAGGTGTAGATAAAATTCGCTCAAAATTCGGAGAGGAACTTTTCTTAAAAATGCGCAAAAGTGCTTTTTTGTTTTTTCGAAAAATTTCAAAATGGCGGATCACTCAAATTTTGAGGAGAGCTGGAAAGGGGAATACCTCAAATTTTCGTTTTTGATCTCATATGAAAGAGTGAGTCACGGACACTAACATATCCAAATTTCAGCTTCCTAAGTGCATATTGAGAGAGTTAGATCAAAAAACGGCTTTTTGAGGAAGTTTTGAGTCATGAAATTTCTTGAATCTTCCATATCTCCCCACAAATCAAGTTAAAGAGGTCAAATTTTGTGTGTGAGGTTAGTTGGTGACCAGAATATGACCTCTTGAATTTGGATCAAAATGGATCCAAAATGGCGGATTATCAAAATTTGAGTAGAGCTTGAGGAGCCTCAAGTTGGTAAAAATGTAATTAATATGAATTCATATGGTTATTGGGGATAAGTTGTATACTATATCCCAATTCACTTCCATACATGATGTTGGAGGGGGGAGGCGGGGTTATCAACCTAAAATAGTGGGGGTACAGGAGGGGTCGAAAATTTTTTATTGCTGTGTCATATGATAAAATGAGCCCAAGTGACAAACGTATTTTGATTTTAGCTTCCTCAGTGATTTTGGAGGGGAGTTAGAGCAAAAAACGGCTTTTGGAGGGGAAATTGCTGCAGGAAATTTCATGAATCTTCCATATCTCATCACCAAATCGGCCTAGAATGGTCAAACTTTGTGTGTAGGATTAGTTTGTGACCAGAATATAACCACTTAAATTTGAGTCAAAATGGATCCAAAATGGCGGATTATCAAGATTTGAAGATAATTTGAGGACCCTCAAATAGTTATAATTTGAGAAATATCTGTTCACATGATTATTTCATGGCAAGAAATACTACGTTTGTGCCAAATTCAACTTCTTAAGTGTTTTTGGAAAGGATAGGGTAGGGGTTTTCAGACTTGGTATTGGGTGTGGCCTGTAGTCATGAAGGGTTAAGCAAGGTTATTACTAAATCAAAACAAGCTCCAGTTAAAAACTCAGCTCCAAGAAAGCGGCATGGCTGCTTACGTTTTTTTTCCACAAACTTCCTTTTATTCATCTAGATTTCCTCGAATATTTACAATTTTACACATAAAAAAACTTTTCTGTTGAAATAATTTTATGGGATTTTTGGCCAGTAAATCGACGAACATCTTTATTTCACTGTTTTACGACATTATAACGCCTTCAATTTTGAAGTTAGGCCATATATGCTTATGGAGATTTTTGCAGTTTTCAACGAGTACCATAACTATCTACCTGTATGATACGCGTAGTTTATGAACCTATAAATTAATTCCATCCTGCGACACCCCTCGATGCATCGATTCGTCGTCGTTCAACGATTTTCATTCGTACAGATTTACGACCATTCGATACGAGCAACTCGACCACATTACACACGGATACGCGAACCAGCTGTACAGCATCATCCATCCATATCGCGATCGCCATAGACGTCCAGTATTCGCATTCAATTACGTCCTGGCCAAATATACGAGCCGTCCGAGTGATCCCCTTAAAATGGCCGACTCTATTTAATTACTCGGGTCTTATATATCGATGAAGCTAATAATCGTTAATTTCGCACCCATCAAAAAGTTACGAACTGTTACAAAACATTAACAATCTCGTCGCTGCTAATGGCCGAACGTCGACGATAAATATCAAATTTGCTAAGCCAGCGTTACTCGGTCGTCGTAGTCGCGTATTCGCGCACGCATTACGTTCATAATGGTTATAGCGTGTATTTTTTCCTCCCCCTATCTCGCTAAGCTCCACATCATCGTGTTTCGCGCGCCCCCCTAAATAAAACCTAAATGGAGGTTTTCCCTGTACTTTCTGCCGTCGTTTCCTGCCGATAAAATATTATTTTGGCCCGGCCTCAATGTCTTTTACCGCACCCTCGCCTCTCGCTCGTCCACTCCCCCCCAGAACGTCGGCTGGTTAAATCTACTGAGACGAAAATTTTTTCCCTCCTCACTCGCTGCTCTTTATCTTTTAAAAATAATTTATAGGGATGCCGTTAGACTCGTTTCCTTTTCAGGCGAGCTCTTCGGCGCGCATCCACAATATCGTATTTCACCTCCGCTGCGATGGTATTTTGGCGCGAATTTTTATACACAGACGGTACCGAAACGGGGCCCACGCTAGCGCGGCGCGATCCTTATCCAAGTGCATAACTGACGACGCGATAAAAGCGACTTTCGACGAATTCGTTTTATTCGGTAATTTATGTGCTTTTTCGTTGCGTTTTTACAAGCCTCCGACTCGAAAGGCGCGTATCCGGTTGCCTCCAGTCACCGGCGACGATGTCGTAGGTATACGGCATGTATGAGTACACGATCGATATGAGATTTCGATTATCGTATAAGGAAGTTCTTTTTTTTTTCATTCTCGTAAACCGATGGGTACGGGCTATGGACGATATGATCGCCTCCGCGCGTATTTTTCCACATGTATCTGAAGATGACATCGCGGACACGCCGCATGCGGTTCGTTGATCGTCGATACGTCGTGTACGGCTTTTTTTTTTCATTCGTATCGAATGCCCGTCTGTGTGGTACGCACCGGTTGTCCATATGGCGCGATGATTTACGGTACGAAGAAACCATTTCGATACGTCGTTCCTTCGCTCGTTCCACCGATAACCTATATTTACTCGCGGGAATCGATATTTTATGGAATATCGATTAGTAATATCTTTCAATACGACGATGAATAAATACTTTTTTTAAATGCGCAACGAGAAGAAAAAACGTCGAAAAATATTCGGAAAACTCATTTGAAAAAAATCCTCCTCCCCGCCCCCCCAAAGAATTGCAATTTTTTAATGAAGAGTCTGAAGTATAACTCCCAAACAACCAAGATCTGCGAATGGTATCAAAACAGAACCTGAAGAATTACGAATTATCGATTTCGACCCAAAAAAGTTTGATGAAAAGCATGTTACCTGAGAACCTCAGGACAAAAATTTCAGCTACCCAAGTAGTAAGAACAGAGAGAAGAGGAGCGGAAGGGCGGTTAAAATCTCCAATACCGGGTAATTAACTACTTATCATGAAATCCATAAATATCATGAAAAAACCACACATAATACACGTGATGGGAAATACAACCTCATCTCGGGCGGGGTGAGGGGGGGGGGGTAACTTCAATTCACGACGAAAATTCCAAAAAGTGGTAAATATTAAATTTTGCATCGAACACGAGATTTATCCTTCAACTTCACTATACTTATTGAAAGTAATGTAATTTCGATCGATTTTTAAAATTTAACTCGTTACGGACATTTTAATATAGGATAGCGGGGGGAAGGGGGTAATTTTTCCAAATGAACTGTAATTCGCTTGGGCATTAAATTCAAATAAAGATAACTCACACATCTAAATAATTTTCACAGATTTCAAACTGACATGTTGCACCGAGATGTTGGCACAAAGGGAGGGGAGGGGGTTTCATGTTGCGAAAAATGCTACAATTCGGGTGTGTATCAACTTTGCTTACAACAACTAGTTAGACCCTTTACTGAGACGATATTTTATAGAATTTTTGGATTCACAAAACGCACTCCCGTATTTTAATGGAGAATTTTCACGATTTTACCAAGTTTTTGAAGTTTTGAAGCCTCTTACCACACCCCCGCCTCCCACCCTCCAAATATGAAACTTTTGCGGTAAAATCGGCGATTCGTAGTTCGTAAGGTTTTATTTTTAGGACACGAATGATGCGTGAATCCTTCAAAAATAATGTATGTGAATTTTTTTTTCCTAGCAAAATACAAAATAATTTATCGCAAAATAATTAAAAAAAATTTTTTTTTCGGAATTATCTCATTTTTTCATGTTAATTTTTTTCTTTTTTGAAAACATTTTCATTTTTCAATTTTATTTCATTGTTGGAACTTATGGTACTGAATTTTCAAACATTTCTCAATTTTTTTTTTTTTTTTTTTGAGTAGTGCCATGTACTGCCNGGATAACGCTACAATCATTCGATAAAAATACACGACATTTTAATTACCTACATAACTCCTTATCTATGTACTTAGTTAATGTGCAGAATTCGATAATATCTTTCTAAACCTGTTTTTTTTTTTTTCACGAAAAGAGTACATAGTGTCAAGAGTTAAGACAATAAAACCTTCAAAGACAAAATTAGTAGGTACCTAGACATACTCGAAAAATGTTACTGTTGGAGCACATTACATCATCTTTAGACAACTTATTTGTCACGAATATTTCTCTACAAAGTTGGAAAATTTTCGTACAAAGGATTCGTAAACTGATTATTGAATCTTAGAAATTTTAAATTATTTTCAGCTCCGCTCTAATGATTAATCAACGAGAAGAAAAAGTTAGATGACTGTCTCATCGAAACTATGTAAAATTTAAAACGTAAATTTAATATTACGCGGCTCGAATGATTAATCCTATTACGAAATATAGCTTTAAACTTTTCTAGTGCGGAAATGCTGAAGAATGAGTTCTTGAAAATATTCAAATTTAATATAAAGTCTCCACGAACATGGGTTTTTCTTTATTTATTTTTAGAAACAAAATTTTGTTTTGTTCATTATTCGTTTCATTTCATTTCCATAAAAATATCAAATAAATTCCAAATAACATTTTTCTTTTTTCATTTTAAAGAAAAACAGCAAAAATAGCAGCTTATAGTAAATTTTATTATCTACATAGACACGTAATTATCATACCATTTCACAACAAGACTAAGGTTAATGCACTGCGAAAAATGAAAACTTACCTCTGCTTGTTTCTGTCGATGTTCTCGCGTGGCTCGGCGGTAAATATCAGTTAACGCGAAAGGATTAGACAAATCTCCGTGAATTTTTTTTTTTTATAATGGAGAACCTTTCTTGATACACGCAATGGCCGAACTAAAAGACTGAGGCAAAATGTCGTACGGTTTTATATACTTGTGGTAGTAGACGAAGACAGTTTAAAATAAAACGTCTGACATTCTAAGGTTAAAAATAACCACCTCAAATAGTGAAATACTCTTTCCTTTCAGAATGTTAATGAAAGTACGACAACTAAATGTCACTGACGTTCCAGCCCTGAGCAGTGCCAGAAAAATCACTTCGGGATTAAAATGATGGAGGAAATCTTCAGGCGTTTTGATAACAATTTCCGCAACGAAAAAGCGAAGTAACCGATAGAAATAGGATGTAGCTAAATAATAAAATGTTTTATGGTTTAAACAGCGAGATGATGAGAGAAATATTTCAATTATTTAACATCTATGATCCTGGATCACATTTTACTTGCTCAATTTCTCAACCCAATTCATTCTATTTTATTTGTTTAATATTCAACAAAATTTATCCGATTATTGAATAAGAAAAAAAATTCATTTTTTTCATCGGAATCTTCATCAATAAAAATTTTTCAGTGATAGTGGGTAACAAAACTAGTTCAACAGATTGTGTTTTGTAAAATGGGATCAAAATTTTCAGCAGAATCCCTCTTTCAGACCATTTTTTTCTGGTACGAAAGGATGATTTTTTTCTCTCTGTATCAATATATAAATGATTTGTAACAGATGAGTTTATATTTAAAATTAAATTCATTTCGAAAAATATGTATAACATCAAACATCATTAAGTCTTACTTTTTTTTTTTTGGAAGGCTCTCTCCCTTAAAATTCAGTGTAATTAATCATGTCATAAGCTTGATAGACAGATAATTTAACAAATAAGCAAATTATTGAATCTAAATTAGAAATCACATCAAGCAAATTAATTATAGCTGTAGAACGAGAATGAGACTTACTTTAATAAAAATTTAAGGTTGTTGATTTTCCAAACGATGATTCAGTTAGATCTGGTTTTGATTTTCCAGATTTCAGGATTTAATGTGACCATTCTTTTTTAACCAACACACGTATTAATCACTAACATCATGTTTTTTAATATCGAAATTGTACTCAACAATTTCACAATTTGTCTTCTCCGCTTTTCATTTGTTTTTTCAAAAAAAAATTCGAATCAGAGACGGCATGCCGGGCTTTTGTGTGATAACATGCGCTTACTTTTTTTAAATGTAGACGGCGCATGTTACTGTATCATACTTGAGTGTAACTTTCCTGGTTTTTTACTGTGGTATCCGTAAAAATATTTTTGAAATTATTTTGATAAAAATTGAAGCATCAAAAGTACAATTTCAACGAGTTGATTCTTTATAAATTGAAGTATTCTCAGAATTCAGAGGTATGTTGTCGTTTGTATATCAATGATCTTTTCAATTCAAGCATTACTCTCAACAATAATTATATGCGTTTATCCGTAAAGAATCATGTCAGGATAACCTCCTTAAAGAAAATCTCTTCATTTTTCTCAAAAATATGCTGTAGTATACGTAATTATTTATTAACGCTTACTAACAATTAACGAAATAAAATTCAAAGCTGTGCTTCTATTTCAGAATTATGGCTCAAAACACTCGCATTATCAGGAATCTACTTCGCGAAGTGAAGGATGCAACCCTGGATAAAAGTGTAAGAAACTCGATTATCGGACCATACATCATCAATTTATGTAGAAAATTTCAAGTTACAGACGCTCAATTATGTAGAAAAAAGGATGAAATGGTATATTTAGCAGATACTTATCGGTGTTATTTAGAAAGCTCTCGAAAGTATAAGGAGTTATGTGAAAAATATCAAGGCAAAGGTGAACGTAGTATCAAACAAACTGCTGATATGGTTGGTTTCAAATTACCACACGATCCTAAATAAGCTACTGCTTTATTTTGTATACCTATTATGAATTGTGATATGATTTTTGTAGCATTGTAATTTAAAATTTGTTTGTTTTTTTGTTGCTAATATTAAAGTACCTAACTATAGTTCATTATTACTGGCTTTCTTATTTCTGTACCTATATTTTCGATTCATTTTGTTAGAAATGGAAATGTTTTGGAAAGAGAGGAAGCCTCAATATTGAAATTTATAAGTATTTCACTTTACTCACAACCTATTTCTCTTATTCTATTTCGACAATTATTGCCCATTAGCTGTCAAGAAAAAGTATAACTGAAGGAAAGTAATATCTATAACCTTTAAAAATTATTATCTTGAATTATTTGAATACTTTGTCAACTATAGGTATTTTTATAGCTTTTGAAATGTATAATAGGAAAAAAACATAACTATATTTCAACTTGCGTATCGTGACTATTGCTTAAAATGAAATTCTACATATGTACTATGAATATAAGACCAGAATATATGTTAACATTTCTAAAAAAATGATGAATCAACGATATTCAACATTATAGTTTTCTTCATTGTCAAAAATCTTGAAAACAGTTGATATTAAGTTGACTAATGTAATGACAAAAATTTTGGATGAGTAAATTGAATAAATTTCCTGAAATCTTTTAGTCGTCATAATTACTGTTATCGTTCTCGAGATAATTGAAGAAAATTAGAATCATCCTTCACGGAGCAAGTTAAATTATTGAATTCTCCTTTGGAAATGTGCATAACCCAAACTTTTGCTTCCAATTCAATTTGAAAAAAGTTGGTTACAAATTAAAAATTTTTATCGTATATACTCCTCCACTCGCGACTGCATGTCAGTACTAGCGAAATAGCGAATACTCTTTACAGGGTTTCACGTTTCAATGACCTCACCCTTCTAAAGAGATTTCATTGGTTAATAATTTTCCATTTATCTGCGTCATCATCATTCTGATGTTGTTGGTTGTCTTTTTATTTACTCCGATTTTATTGTTTGGTTCGCTTCTGGTTCATTTTAGAGCTATTCCTGCATTCTTAATCATGTTTTTTTATTTATTACATTTTCGTTTTTTGCTTTAGTGCTGTTATCAGTTAAGTATGTACGGTGTGTAATTCTTCCACGTGTGGCGTATCGCGTATGTTCGTTTAATTTTTTTTTATATTTCGATGAAATTTATAATTTGTGTTGCATGATTCCCTCGTTAATAATAGTTGAAAAAACTTTCGGTTGTGATTGTGTGTTATGTTTTTATGAAATAGGTGTTTCACTTTCTTTTGGTGTACCAAGAGTCTGTTTTTAATGGCGTGTTCTTCATATCGTTTTGGGTAAGTGTGAAATGTAGATATTTTACTTACCTAGTTATGTTATTTGATAATGCATACAGAAGAGGTTCCTGAAATTGAAGAACCAAAGCGATTTTGTGTTTATTCTCTATTGTCCATCGAATCATTCATTACCCCTTACATTATTGGGTATAAGCAAATTCATAGCTGTAAAATCGTGAGTAAAGATTTGTTATGTAGGTATACATAATTATCATTTTATATCCTTGTGGAATGCTACTTATCAAACAAAAACTCTATTGCGAGCTAGCGAAACGATTTTCTAACACTTTCTTCAACATGTGCAACAAGTGCCGTTCACAAGTTTTATACTTAGTTACTTACGTGCGTGTGATTTGACTAAGAAGGAAATCCATTTAGTAATGAACACATGTAATGATAGAGAACATTTACTGAGATTCGAATTAAGCACACGATGATAAAATTTTTTATTGCAACGTAATGTTATAATAATAAAACAACATATAAAAAGAAGAATTATTTACATAATTGTTTAATGTTAATGTGTTTTCGACTTTTCGTCAACAAATCTCTTATCTTTTAAACAATCTCCTTACATTAAACATTTTACATCACAACCATTTACAGTTTCATACTTACAATAATTACTAAGTAAACGTTATTAAAGGTATAAAATGTCTCATTTAATCAAATTATGCCGACATTTGTCATTATTTTGGTGAAGTAATGGACAATGATTGATGGTAAGTACATATTATTTATATCTATTGCTACGAATACAGATTACCTATTAACTGTACTCAGTGAAAAGTATGTTCACGAGCTTGTTGAAAAAACATTAAAGTGCTCGTGTTTTTCTCTTGCAATCTATTTATGCAATATTTAGTGTTCAATTCATTTTGAAATTGAGTTCCAGAACCGTAACAATACCTATGCAGATACCTACACCTAGAGATTCATTATTATGGCGAGCTCGGTAGAGCTATGCGGCTTATGAGTATAAATTATTATTTGCATCTTGATTGCTATGTCTGTTAAATGAAATTTGTCCATATGATCCTCATCGTATAAATTATCATTTTATTGGTATTTAATACCTATAGATTTTGCGAAAAATTTGATTGGTGGGAATGCTGAATATTGCTACATGTTTTACCTTAAAATATTGGTACAAAGATTGTTTGAAGAAAATGATTTATTACAAGATTTCCTTGCTCTAAATTATTCACAAAAAATGTATATAAATAGAAAATCAACTAAGGTACGTTACTGTATAAATACATAACTTACATATCTCGTTTTTAATTTTTTAAAAAAAGGAAGCAGGCATGCTTAAAAAATAGATTCTTCAAATGAATTCCGTTTAAATTAACTTTTTACAAATTAAAAAAAATTCACCGGGGCGTTCTTGAACATAATAGAATGAATACTGTTGCGACTATAAATTGTTGAGCCCGAATTACTCGCGATTTTATAAACCAATCAGAAAATTATATAGGGTGTTAGTGTTCACCGCAATAAGAGTTCCTTCATGTTATGTGCAAGATTACTCGTATGATATTCGTGTCTGTTGGTTTGCCTAATCTACTTGCAGAGGGGATAGGGACACAAAATCGAAAAAATATTTTCATACCCTAATCATCATAAACGTATACTATTTACCCCAAAATATAGAGTATACAATGTAGAATTACTGACAAGAAATTGATAGGTGAGAAGAAAAAATGAAAACTTTTTAAAAAATGAGTGATTTTTTCTCATCTTTGTGAACAACTGTGAGAAATGCTTCATCGACCACACGTTGATAAATGTTATACCGTGCGCGCAATTGATTTATTACATACCAGCGCAAAAACTTCCAAAAACTAATTTATATAATTGTGAAATGACGTTATAACTTGAAACTGTGGGTTTATTTATATTTCTAATCAGTTTTATAATATAATTTAATAAGAAATCAGAACAAAAAACAATTCTATATACTTTTAATATTGATTTCAAAATCATGTAAAACGAGTTTTAGCGAATTTTTGCGTTGATATGTGAGGAATCAATTGCGCGCACGGTATGTATCAGCATGATTTCCTCCACAATATGCTCTAGATAGATCTTACTTAGCCTTGAATTAGAAAAAATAAATAATTAAAAACTTTTTTTTTAAATTTTTTTTATTTTTAGTTTACTATAATGATATTTTTGGAAATTTTTGCCTCGGAATTTATATTATGTATTTCTTCATAGTGATAATTATAACAAGTACTCGTATAATAGAAGACAGTAATGATACTGAATACCAATAACCTGCGTACTAGCCGTTTATGTCCATGAGTTTCACCAAGTTATTTATAACTATCCTTCTTTATACAACTTCACACGCTTACTATTAATGCAGCCTCCCTCTCTCTCCATAACCGCAATTTTTTCCATCAATATTATTGCATTACATTTACCACAATATTTTCCTAAAGCAGCACCTTTCTTTTTACATGAATTTCAAAAAAAAAAAGTTCAAAAAATATTGTTATATTTTATGGTCAAGTAAACCTTTTTATCTGTCTTAAATGAGGCAACAAAAATTTTTGAAGTTGATCATCGCTAAGAAGGAAGAAATGTGTTTGGTTCCTTCAGCAAGTAGGGTAGGCAAATTATCCTGCATGAGTGTCACGTAAGTAGCCCTACATATAGAATGAAGGAGCTCGTTTTGAAAAGAAACAGTTTGTATGACACAATTTTCATCATTAGCACAATTTTGTGATTTTTTTTATTTTTAAGTTAGTAAACTCTTGATTCAGCAATCGTGATTGGAAAATTTCAAATAAATGATCTTAGTTTTCCAAAAATAGGAATAAAATTATTTATCGAATTTATCCGTATGCACGGATCAACAGTATCCATATACAAATATTGAACATAAAAGTTGGGCAATTTACGAAAACGTTACATTATTTTCATTGCTTTCACATTCGTATACAGTACGATATAAAGTTCTATATACCGTTTGAAACTTCGGTACCAGTCTGCTACTGCATTCGGATAAATTTTCTTTACATTCGGAACTATATTTCCTTTTGGCTGATCTTCTAACGCCGACTGTATAAGGTTTACGTATCGCTTTATAATTACATTTCCTGAAAAAATCGTACAGTCAGTTCCTCATCGAGACTATTGCGAAAATACACGCTACAATGAAGCCGAGGAGATGTACTTTTTAGCGCATCGTGGACTACTCATATCTGGCGTACAAAGACATATATTGTTCGCCGAGCAAGTAGCGCCGTTCTCGCATGGCGGATCACAAAGCAAAGTTTCGCACATAGTTCCGGTTACATTAGGAGGGCATTTGCATATACCGTAGCCTACACATACACCATCGTTCAAACAGCCCGATCCGCAAGTATCTAAGAACAATGTAAATGCGAAAACTTTTAATATCAAGGCTATAAAAATGCTGGCCCGGTTCGCCAAAACGCAATAACATTTATGGAGAATTGTTAAGGGATCGCTATATCAAAGTAATTAGTTTTACCATTTTCGCAGTAACTTCCGGTTGTTCCAGGTCTGCATAAACATTCATTTGGTTTAATGCAATAACCTCCGTTTTTACAAGATGGTTTACAAACCGCTGGAAAGTTTACCATTTATAAGATAGATATCGTGATAGTATACTGGTAGGATGAAATGTGAATTCATTTTATTTTAATTACCTATTGAACAGTCCACTCCGCTCCAGCCTGGTAAGCATGTGCATTTATTTTTGTTGCAGATTCCTCCGTTAAGGCATGGTCTGCAAGTGGTTGTGTTATTGCATTTGAACGTCGTACTGTCCTTGCAGTTACAGGTAATTGCTGGTGGACAGATTTCTCCGGGTTCGCAATTCAGTTCGCAGATTTCTGAAAGCAAGAATAATTTAGCTGTTGTAAGAAATCTTGAATGTATTAGAGATGAATTCGATTGAATAAAAAATTCTGTCAAGAAAATCTGTTCCATTAAATATGTGAATGATAGTTCGTTTTATCTTGTGAGAAATAATGTGTATTAATGATTTCTTACAATTAATAAATGACATCGATCGAAAAATGTTATTTATTATAGAATAAGAGGAGGAGCAAGCACAGAATAAGGAGAGAGGAATCATCATAAAGAGACGGATGAAGTTGTATTCCTCATGGATGATATTGTATGACTGTGCCTTCATAAACTGTAAAGTGGTAGAGTTATACTTTGGTACACAGTGTAACTTTGATAGGTTTCAATGAAATTCTGAAAGTACTGCTGTCATTAACTCGCGATAGGTAATATAATGGATATAACGAGGTTAGTATTAACATGAAGCTCGAGCTTCCCTGAACAAACTGGACCATCTATGACCCCCCTCTCTCTCTACCTTTTTCCTCATAGATGAAAATTATGATTTAAAACTTCCTCAAAAAGCCGTGTTTTGCTTTAACTACTCTCAGTATGCACTTAGGAAGCTGAAATTTGGATATGTTAGTGTCCGTGACTTCTTTTTTCATATGAGATCAAAAACAAAAAATTCGAACTATTTGCCCCTTCTCCGGTCCCTCTCAAAATTTGAATGATTCGCCATTTTGAAATTCATCGAAGAAACAAAAAAAGTACTTTTGCGTATTTTCAAGGAGAGTCCCTCACAAAATTTTGAGCGAATTTCATTGATATGCGCTAGCGCTGCGCGTGGGGAAAAATATATTCCAAAAAGTTGGACATTTACGAGATGATTACAAATGGTGTGAAATGCAAAAATTTTTTAACGGATAAATAAAAACTAAAAAACACTTCATAAAACTGAAACTGCTAGAGAAATTTCATCCCTATGGTAATAAAAAAAAAACAATAAATAAATTCATAGTAAATTTGTAATTACCGAAAAATTATGTTTATTTATAGATGTAATGCAAAAAAATAGCCCCTACATAGGTTTATATAGGCAACCATTCATGCATCCTTGAATATTGACTTTTATATATAGACTGCTAATGACTGCATAAGTGTAATGTAAAACGGTGTCCCCAACATACCAGTCGCAAAATGCGTAGTGCGCATGCGCGAAGTTTGTTATCAGTTATCATATAGTTGATAATCATTTTTTATAAATTCTTACAAATTTGCTAATTACTAGAAGAGTACGAGAAAAGTGACTAATTTCAAGGAATTAGTTTAAATTTAATTAATTGAATTTGCTTTTGTTAGTTGTTGATCTCTATTTTGTAACTGTTTGTTATTTCAAATAAAAATATGATATGAAATCTGGTTTACACATTTTAAAATCGTGAGATGCGAGAAATGGAATTATGTTTCTTCTGTTTTCATCAAAACACCACTTGTCTCAAGCAATGAAGAGATGTATTTACAAAAAGGAATACATTTTAAAATCATTAAAGGCACTCACAATCATCATGAATCTAAATTGAAGGTTTTCGAGAAACTTGATCAAGAAATAAATTTAAAATCTTTCAACTTTAAATATCGAAGAATAACAAACGTATGCTACTAATGTTGATGGTAGGGTTTTATATTGTGTTATTGACAAATTAATATCAATTCAATACTTCAAATGGACACTAATTTAGAAGAATGACAATCTGACATTGAAACTGATGATTCGCGATCTTGCATTTCTTTTCCAATCATACTTAAGAATTCAGGCAGTGAATTACATCTACCTTACAATAGATGAAAAAATAAAATGAAAAATATCCTCATCCAGAAGTCATACCTATTTCTCTCTTTTCACAAACATCGAAATGAAAGCTCTTGTAAACGTTAACCTACTGAAATTTAACTATTTAAGAACGAGAAAAGAACATCATTCGTTTTTCTTATAGTTACTGACATTCAGTTTACAATCTTACACAGTTTGTATGAGATTTTTTCTATGAAGATTCTATAAATTAGCTCATTAGTGTATAATGAACCATAAAATTTGAAATAAATATTTTCTTCAATATAAAAATATTATATTTGCTTGGACAACAACTAATCTCCATATTTCCCAGTAAATCATATTAAAACAAAATTGACGATTAAAACTGATAACAATATGTCATAACATGTTATGTTTATAATTCAAGACTCGCGCATGCGCGTAATGCAGATCCGACTTCTAAAAATTCAATGTTGGGGACAATGGAGCTAATGTACATTAGCAGTCTATATATTAAAGTCAATGCCTTGAATAGCCTAATAAAAGGCCTACTAAGCGCCCCCCACCATTTGACCCGAACAACAACATGCTTCGCGAGCGTAACCAAAACTAGTACTGGTGGTGAAATTTACCAAGTGTACCCTTAGGGGGTTAAATTTTAGATTTTTTAGATTCTTTTTTTTTTATATATTAATGCTAAGTATTTTCGCAATTTTAAAAAATTGGTTCTCTGGAAATTAATTTTTTTCTCATTTTACTGTTAAAAAACTGCAAACAAAATTAGCTGTCAATTTTAATGAATTTTCATCCTCTACATATATTTTGAAGCACCTAATTTACACATGATGTGATACAACATGGGTAGAAAAATTTACTTACGAGAACTGCAATCGCTGCCGGTATACCCTGGTGAACAGGTACATCTGCCATTCATACATGTGCCTCCATTTTGGCATTCCATGGGA
Organism: Phenacoccus solenopsis; assembly: GCA_009761765.1. NCBI lineage: Eukaryota > Metazoa > Arthropoda > Insecta > Hemiptera > Pseudococcidae > Phenacoccus > Phenacoccus solenopsis. The sequence goes on along the minus strand of VFXL01000334.1, from coordinate 28,623 downwards.
CACATATTTTGTATTGTAATTTCACATAAATTTCCAGCATATTGTGGCGGACATTTGCACTTGTAGGTTTCTTCATCACATAAGCCTCCGTTGAAGCATTTACAAGGTTTTACATCAGCCAAGTCTTCTGAAATACGAAAAAAAACTTTAGTAGTGGAAAAATCCGAATGGCAATAACCTTAAAGCTTTAATTATAATATTTTTATTCGTCCATCGGGACCGCGATAAACTACCGTACGAATAGCGTAAAAACGGAGCTCCCCTAGGGGGTCGACGGTGGAACCATTACGATAATTGTTTAAAGTGGCGAAATTAAGGAAAACTGAAAGTTTGTATGCAAATGATGCGCATCATCTAGGACGAAACGACGCTTTATAAAAGTTTTTAAAACACATTTGAGCTTCATTTCTCTCGTGACAAAGTAATATCATTTCAGTAATAAAGTTGACGTATACTTCTACGCGAAAGCGTGACGCGATGGAAAAAAAACTTTTCCCACTTTACCTAAAATATCGTCGGTCTCGAATACAAGAAAAGATATTCCGGAGGTTTTTAAAACGTTTAGATTTTTTATAACAACTCGCGCGCAACGTCAGCATCCGCGTGTCATAATTTCAAACACAGATACCCCGAAATGACGGACGCTTATTCAAATTCGCCGCCGGCAAAGGAAGATCTTTTAAAATACAATAAACTACCGCTATATGTTAGGTTTCGCGAAAAGCTAAAAAAATTATCCTTTTCGCCGACTCGCGCTTTTGCTGACTTTGACATTAGTCAAACAAATCGTGCCTACCCGTACCATCGTGCCGCTACACTATGAAAAGATTATCGCTCGGTGATATTTTAAAATCTGATAACACCCGGAAACAAGACGCGTATGTAAGTGAAAATCGATTTTTTTTAGGCGATTTTTTTTTCTCTTTCGAGCGAGAACATCGCACATTACGAGAAAATTCGAAATGTGTACGATGAAGATAGAATCGGCATAACTGTGCCAAATTTTCCGGAAAAAGAGAAGTCATTTTTATACATTAGGCACCAAACACTTCACGATTTCCCCCTTCTGCGTAACATTTGTAAAATGAGAACTCGAATAAATGTACCCGCGTTGTTCTTATTTATCGCGTTTCTTTTCTTCCGTATTTTTTCTTTCGTTGATTTTTTTTATAATTCGATTCTCGGCAATAAATAAAAGTTTATAATTAATGGGCCATAATACGAGATTTTAGCCCAATCAGTTTTTCTCCTCTGTTTCCCTTCGTCGTATAGCCATCTATTAATTGGTAATTTATGCGTCCAAGTTATTTCACCAGCGTTGTCTTTAGTTTTATTAGATTTGAGTTTTCGCAATAGTTCGCCATTTTTTTTTGTTTTCGTTGGCAGATAGCCTCCACATAAATCAAATATGACGATGTGTTAATAAGAAATCAGTTTCATCGAGCTTATAATAGGTATTAGAATTTTCTACGCGCACAGGTTTCCTTTAGGTTGCCAGCAACTTGAAATTTATAAGCGTTGTACGATGCCAAAACTTCAGATCTGTTTACTTTTCAGGATTTCTAATAACAAGAATTAACAATTTATATACTGTACAGTACTAAATTATAGAAATAATTATTATACCGTGCGTCCAAGTGATTCGCGTACAATCAGCGAAAAAATCACTTTTCTAATTATTTAAATTTGATTTTTTTAAAGATAGAGAAATTGTAATGCAGTTAAAATGGATTTATCAGTCTTAAAATTTATTAAAGTATAATTTTAAAAATAATTTCTGATTTAGAAATTGTAGTTCAACTTGTATTATGTTGTCAACAAATTGAGATTTTTACTTGGCCGCATGGTATAGAATTTCTCATTTTTAAAATTATTACTCTAGTACAACTCAAATTTTAAGTACCTATATTATTGTGAAAATGAGGAGGAAGATTGTGAACAAAATATTACTTTAATTTGATTCTGTATCGGTAATCATTCTGAAGCCAACCAGGAATAGAGAATAGATTATTCCAAAATAACTTGGGAGTCGTGTGGAATCAAAAATCAAATTTAGCAAATGACTTCATCATTACTCCCAGATCGACTGAAGATCAGTTGTGGTAGTTGCTTTGAAGCTAAGAGGTATGAAGCCAAAGTCAGGTATTGAAGTTACTCTTAGTTTATTCGTAGCATGACTCTGGAGTCACTTGGGGTCAAGAGTTCATTTCTACAGAAGGTTGCTACTTTTTATCAGACTTTGGAGGCAAATTCCAATACGTGTCCTAACGTTGAAGTACAGTTAGGAGATGTGTTTTGAAAATTACTCGTGATTTCAGATTGAACATGATTTTAAGATTATTGTTTAGTGATTTAGAAAAATTCGAGAACCATAATTATTGCATCTACGCTTTGGTTTTTTAGTTCCCCATTATGCCCCAAAACTCGTCATTTTAAAACAGGGAAATAGGGACACTGTTACAGCATCAATTCATAAAAACACTGTTATACAGTGATATAAGATAAGTGATGTCTATCAGAGACTTCATTCCTGGATGCAGTGTAAGGTTACTTGAATTAGAAAAAAAAAACGTAAGCAGCCATGCCGATTACTGGAGCTGAGTTTTTAATTGGAGCTTGTTTTGATTTACTAATAACCTTGCTTAACCGTTCATGACTACAGGCCACACCCAATACCAAGTCTGAAAACCCCTACCCTATCCTTCCCAAAAACACTTAAGAAGTTGAATTTGGCACAAATGTAGTATTTCTTGCCATGAAATAATCATGTGAACACATATTTCTCAAATTATAACTATTTGAGGGTCCTCAAATTATTTTCAAATCATGATGATCCGCCATTTTGGATCCATTTTGACTCAAATTTAAGTGGTTATATTCTGGTCACAAACTAATCCTACACACAAAGTTTGACCATTCTAGGCCGATTTGGTGATGAGATATGGAAGATTCATGAAATTTCCTGCAGCAATTTCCCCTCCAAAAGCCGTTTTTTGCTCTCACTCCCCTCCAAAATCACTGAGGAAGCTAAAATCAAAATACGTTTGTCACTTGGGCTCATTTTATCATATGACACAGCAATAAAAAATTTTCGACCCCTCCTGTACCCCACCACTATTTTAGGTTGATAACCCCGCCTTCCCCCCTCCAACATCATGTATGGAAGTGAATTCGGGATATAGTATACAACTTATCCCCAATAACCATATGAATTCATATTAATTACATTTTTACCAACTTGAGGCTCCTCAAGCTCTACTCAAAATTTTGATAATCCGCCATTTTGATCCATTTTGATCCAAATTCAAGAGGTCATATTGTGGTCACCAACTAACCTCACACACAAAATTTGACCTCTTTAACTTGATTTGGTGGGGAGATATGGAAGATTCAAGAAATTTCATGACTCAAAACTTCTCAAAAAGCCGTTTTTTGATCTAACTCCTCTCAATATGCACTTAAGAAGCTGAAATTTGGATATGTTAGTATCCGTGACTCATCTTTCATATGAAATCAAAAACGAAAATTTGAGCTATTTTGCTCTTCTCCAGCCCCCCTCAAAATTTGAGTGATCCGCCATTTTGAAATTTTCGAAAAAACAAAAAAAGCATTCTGCGCATTTTCAAGAAGAGTTCCTCACCAAATTTTGAGCGAATTTTATGAAACTCGCCGGCGCTACGCGAAAAAATATATTATTACCAAAAAGTTGGACATTTGCCAGATGATTACAAATGGTCTGAAACGCAAAGATTTGAAGACCCCACCCTCCCCCGACCTTCCCTTCCCAAATCAGGTAGGCTGTAATAGCTATCGTTTTTATTAAAAACTCAGCTAAAATAGTAATCACCAATCGGCTCGCTTATTTTTTTTTTTAAAGCTTCGCGCATGCTGAGGCTAAAATTCATTTACTCTTTAACAATTTGCATATATATTACGCGTCGTACTCGAAATTCAGAAGCAGACAAATGTTCTTTCTCAATTTCAAACTTTATAGAAAGATGAAAATAGATATAAATCGTTTGAATATAAACGTACACATCCGAAAGCAACTGAGCACAAAAAGCGTAGTAATGTTTTAACAATGAGTTTTTTCGCTTTATTTTTTCGAAAAAAAAAAAAAAGAAATAGAATCGTCGAACTGTTCGAAGGTTGATTAGTTTTTTCGTTTTAGTAAAATTTCGCACCTTTCTCGCGTGAATTATTTGTGCCACCAGTGTTATTCAAATTTTGGCTAAGAAGGTTTTTAAGGAATTTCTGGCACTAAATCAAGTGACACAACACGTAGCATTAAACTTAAGTAATACGTTCGGGGTTGCGACAATGTTGACAAGATATTTCCAGGGATTTACATAGTCTATGCAGTTAAATTGTATTGAGTTGTTTAAAAAGTACATGCGTATACACGAATCGTTTGAATGCGAAGGGGGAGCGTTACACGTTGCGAAAAGAAGCGTTTACACTGATTAAATGGTATTTCGCTATGATACCGCATAATGAACGACATCCGGGGTGGCAAATTTGGCAGCCACATATAGCGGCGCAGGATGGAAACGTCGGAGATAGAATTGATTTTTACGAGAAATGGGGGAATGCCGACTCCAACAGAAATTAGGTATTGGAGAGTGAAAGAAAGTATAAAACTTAAGATAGAATATGGTCAGCAACCTCGTGAAACAGAAGACGTATCGATGCTGTTTCAGTGTAAGAACGACCTTCGACTGGGGCGCGTTATCAGATTATTTGCTGTAGTTATTTTGAACCCTTAACATAATAGAAGAACGTTAAACTCTATTAAGACATTCTAATACAAATCTAAATACAATCGCCATTTCCCATTAATGGTTATCTTCTAGAATTACTTAATTGTTTCGTACGATTGTACGAAACGAATAGAGAATGCATTCCCATCTCCCATGTTCGAGAACCCGACTCGCTTTGTCTTGGTTCCTTAATTCTCTCTGTAAATCTATTTACGTATTCAAAAAGACGTGTCTGTTTAACGTTGTCAAAATCTTGAAAGTTATTGCGGCGTTGTTGAACAATGGAGCGTCGAGCTTTTTATTAGATGGAAATTCATTAGAAAGGTATTCGCGTTGTAAAGCGTCGCCTTGCCAAGTGGCGGTTTATTGGGATCATCGGTATTGTGAAAGTGGGTTCGGCTACGTGGGCGCCAGTTTTGTTTGAATATCGGCCGAATTTATCGACGAAGAAGGCCTATTTGAATTTTGTTACTAGGCCGGAGGCTGTGAGAGGTTGCCAGACGAAATCTTCGATTATAGCGCGTGCGAAAATATTCTCAACGGCTTACCTTAGCTTGGAATCTTTTTTTGAAATATACTTTTCTTTTTCTCGGGTATTTCGGTACATCAAGGTCGATTTGCACGGTAAAGAAAAATAGGTCTATACGTGGGTTGTGTGGATATTGAATGTTTTATCGCAAATTTCCTACCAAGAATTTCAGGGAAATACATAATAAACTTCCTGAGCTCAATGAATAGGTAAAACGTTGTTTGAAGTTCATTCATACTATAGATGATGGCTATTCGGTTATATCAAAATTAAAGAATGGCAAATAGAGAGGTCTGGGCGCAAGCACTTCTGCGCATACGCAATTCTGAGTATTTATTACCGAAACCTGGGCATATAATTTTGAGGTAGTATTTAAAAAAGACCGATTCGAATAGCTGGCCGAAGAACAGGTTTGCATTATTTAGAATTTTTTTCAGTGCTTTATTAAGTAAATATTTTTTAGGAGTCCAGTGTACGGGTGTTACTCTCTGACGCACGTAGGCCTATCATACATCAGCTAATTTAGTGTTGCCAAGTTGCGTTGTTCGGCCTGTTATTCGAGTGGATAATACATTTAAGCATTCTATTGAAATGGTAGTTATTTATCTACGTTATGGTGATAAATACATGAAAGTGCGCATGCGCAGATGAATTTGCGCCTTGACTTCTCTATTTACTATTCTTCATTTTTATAGCATGTTTTATTATTTAATATTAGTGCTAGCAGTCTGTGGTATAAAGTCGATGGATTCCCCTCCATAACACCTTTCTGGCTCCAAGTACTTCTAGAAGATGAACATTTTAAGGGTATATTTCACATACACGTTTCTTTTTTTCAATATAGCTAAACTTCGCAGGCACTATATATGTCATCTATATGGAAACCAAAATTGATACCTTTAAAAAAGTAACATTTTTGAGACTAAAAATCTTCGTGAATTTTTTATGAAAATTTTTTAAATTTTAAAATAACGAAGTTAAGACACTTATGTTTAAATTGTTCAGAACGAAAAATTTTGATTCTATTTTATGAGGAAATTATGAGCTATGAAATATGGCTTAGTAAAAAACCTGTGAAGTTTCTAAAATTCTTATTATAAGTGCATATTTCAAATTTTCAAATTTTAAGTGAAACAGATAAGTAGTATTTGAGAATCAGTATTGTGCGAAAATGGTCATTTGGTTGGCAAACCAGTATGCAATCGTGTATGTAGAATAGACCATTAATGTGTCTATAAAACAAGCTGGGTGCTGTCACGCGAGTTGGAGAAGCGTATAGAGGCACTGGAAATGTTTATTTACCGCCGTCTCTTGAAGATATCCTGGACAGATAAAGTTACGAACGTGGAAGTATTGAGACGCATGTCCAAGGAACGAGAGCTGTTAAACATCATTAAAGCGCGTAAATTGGAATATCATGGGCACGTCCATAGAAACGAAAAATACACGGTGTTCCAGAATATACTTCGAGGAAAAATAAAAGGAAAAAGAAGTGCAGGAAGAAGAAAGCTGTCATGGGAGGCGGATTTGAGAAGATGGTTCAAATGTTCCCTGGCAGAAATGTTCCGCAACGCAACCCACAAGGTGGTGATAGCCGTGATGATCGCCAAACTCCGGTCGGAGACGGCGACATGAAGAAGAAGAAGATAAAACAATAGTAAAATTGTTTGACTTTTTATGACCTCTTTCCAAATTTTGAAATCAATATAGAACCTTTGCTAATCACCTTCATAATACTTTAGACGTTAGATGTACGATATGTCATACTTTTTGTTTACAATAATAGTGTTACCCTGTATTTTACCTGTTACCTGTTGATTTTTACCGTGCCGTATCCTGCAACTGTGGCCAGAGGCACGGGCCTAATATTGCTTAAGGATTAGGAGATTAGATTTGGTTAAGAAGGAGACAAGTAAGGAAGTGTTTTTGAGTATTGAGGGGAGAGAGTTTGAAAAGTTTAGATGAGTACGTAAGTCGGTGTAATTTTGGCAGGTTGTGAGAATGTGGGAGATTGTGAGGGTGGTATTGCATTGGGAACATTGTGGGGGATCATCTTTGGAGAATATATGACTATGGGTAAGCATTGTGTGCCCAGTGCGGATACGGCATAAGGCAACTTGGATTCGTCTTGGAAGGTTGGAGTTGTCCTGAGATGACAGAGGTGGTCCAAGGTATTCCTTCAAGATGGTAAGGGCGTCCGATTTGAAAGCCGGGATGAGAGGCAGGGGACGAATCGTAGTTGAGTCTTTTGCGGCTTGTTTGGCGATGATATTACCTTCAAATTGTGAGTGACCAGGCACCCATGCAATTGTGAGATTCATTTAATTTAGATGAGCCAAATATTTAATAAATTTGGCTAAATGATGTCGTCTCCCAAATTTAAATCATTTAATTACATCGATCTTCATCTCTCATAATTCTTGAAATCAGTACAGCCATTAGCATTTGAAGAGTTGAATGTCAAAACCTTTCCCCAAAGTATCCGACCTACCGAAGCATCTATACAGATGGCTCAAAAACTCCATCAGCCCTGAGTTGTGGCATCGCAAACTCAACACTCCATTCTCCTACGCTACTCGATCCCCCTCTCTTTTTCAACCTCTCTACCAAACTCCTTGCGATCTATTTTGTGGTTAGTAATATAGCGAAAGGGACTCACTGAATTCAATACTCGCTCTACACGCCTATAACGACCATTTTCAACATCCCACTGCTAAGATATTGCCTACCTGATCGCACACCTAAACAGTATTGTCTTTGCCTGGCTACCCTCGCATGTTGATCTCCCTGGAAATGACCTAGCTGACAGCGGCTCTGCTCTACTCCCTTTTCCCAACATCCCGACTCCTATTCATGATCTCAGAACTCGCATCAAGAATGCGGTCAAATCAGCCCAGCAAAATAGGTAGACAAATACACCCACAACCAACAAACTCCGCGCCATTCGAGATTCCATCTCCCCATGGCCCCGCCCTCAAAACGCATCCCACCATCATTTTTCGACTCCGCTTAGGCCACACTTCCCTTACCCACAGTTATCTTCTCGAAAAACAACCGCTTCCCCTATAGTTGAAGATCATATTACGGCAATTTTAAGTTCCTTTGTAAGAAAATATAGGTATAGAACTGAAGAAACGATGAATAATTTGAAATATAAAGATATGAGTTCCCTTTACTTAAACCCATGCTTGAAAAATAAAGTAGTATGTAATAGTTTAATTTTTCATTTGAACTACTTTAAAACTCAAATCCTCTTCAATTCTGAGGATTATGCTTAAGAGTTTATAGAAGGTTTAAAAATTCAATTCTTACTAGAACTATACTGGAATTTTTAGAATTATAACAAGAAGAAAGGGAAGAGGGTATAGAATCTCGGGATAACAAGAAAGATTATGAAATTTATATCATGAATCGAATTTTCAAGTCATTTGCCAATTTTTATTATTTTACAGAAAAATCCTCCATATTATTTTTTTGTAGTGTAAGTAAATATTTATGAAAAAAAGTTTTGAAAAAAGCCTTACTGAAACATCAACTTTTGTCTACCTGTCTACTCTCTTCTTTCAGTTTTTTCACTGCATACTTCATTTTCGAAAAGGTTGGTCTCAAAAATCACAGAACAACAAAATGTTCTTTTAGGGAAGTTCAATTAAAATTTCTTTGTAGCAAGAATGCATGGTTCTCTTCACATGTAGGTCAAGCTGACCTAATATTATACATGTTCTAACATGCCATCTGACCTGAGCGAAGTTTTTTTTTTCTCCACGGAACCATTTTCATTGTACGAGTATGTAAAAGCGTTACCAAACTTTCAAAGTTTTTCCTTTTACCCATTTCTTGGATCACTGGACGTGCTGACGCTAGTAACATTTATGGAAAAGTTAATACAATTTCTCCCATCATCGAACGCAAATGGCGCCTTTCTTACATGTATAATTGTGGTAATAAAGAAGCAAACGAGAGATACAAGCATTTCGAGTATTTCTTTAAATTACACATAAAGGGTTATGAAAGACGAAATTTCTTCCCTTGTATTCCGCATCCTTTGGCGATTGGAGAGCAAGGAATGAACGATGCAAAGCTTACAAAGAGGAAAAACAAATTTTCGGTATTCCACGTTCTATACTTAAACAGCATACAAAAACACCGTGAGGCTAGGTATTGAAGAAGGGCGTGAAGAATGCAACGAACGCTGAAGGGGGGTAAGAGGGTACGTAGAATTCGCTTTATTCAATTTTTTTTCTACAATATGTGTATATATTGTATAAGTATTAGAATAACTCTTCTGGCGAATATTTCGCGAAGATTGTGAATTTGTGACACCCATTTCTTCGAAGCGGAAATGTTTTTTTCATTGTATCTCCGTCGAATGCACATAGGAAGCACGTAAATCCCAGATTTACATGTATAATAAGAGCTCTTTATTTGTGGATGCATTTCGTAATATGAGAAATCTCGTGGATGGTATTACGTCGTACCTATACGCAGGGATTTGCGTTTCATTTTTTATACGTTTCAGTTAGCGTGAATGGGTTGAGTAATTATGTTAGGTGATTATAGGGATATACGCTAATAAATGTACCTTGATGTATGCGATGTTTTTTTAGAATGTTGAATTTTTTATGATCCACATCGATGGAATTATCGGCATAGCCGGATTTATGTTTGAACGAACTATTGCGAAGTGTGTGTTTCCATTTGGATTTAGATTTAGATTTGCACAAGGATCCTTTACAGGGTCTAGTTTCAGTATGTTCCGATTCCGATATGGGACAAGGTTCGTCAGTTTTCATCAGATTCACGCATCTCAAATGTCTAGTTTGTATTCCTGGTCCGCATTTAGCGCTGCACTCGCTCCAAGTTGTCCATTCCATACCTAAAATCAATGATTTCAAAAATTAAAAGGCGTATTTTCATTGGATTTTGAATTAATGTGCAAAAGGTGTACCGAATATTGGACCAGAGCCGCTGCCATCGTCTTGATTATCGTCCTCATCGTCGCTAGTGTTGTCCAGTAAATTTTCATCATCGTTGTCATCTTCAAACGTATCAATAATTCGTTCCGTACTCTCTTCGGATCTGGAACAAAATAATTTTTTTACAATAAACGTTGGTAGTTTTCCTTTCAAAAGTTTATTCCTTTTGATTTTTCTCGTTGAAAAGAAACCGAAAAATGTTGTTTTCATTGTAAATAAGGGCGAAAAACGAAAAAGTAAAAAAGAGATTCGTTTCCCCACGGAAAAATAAATATAACAAAGTTTAATTGAATTTTTGATATTAAGAAAATAAAGAAAATTCCTTCGCGAATGTGTTGCGTAAAGAAATGAGTATTTTTCATCGTTCGCCCAAATATGCCTATACCTCGTAGTCTCCGCAGATGCAAAATTATAGACGACAATCTGCCGCATTTTTTTTTTTGTTCATCACGATTTTTTACTTTTCTTTATCAAATTATCTTCACGTGTAACGATAGAAAAGGGAAAAAAATACACTCGAAAAATGTCGCGGGCTGCCGTGCTGACCTCATTTTGTACGAACGCGACGCGTTCTTCGAGTACGCTAAGTACTCCGAAATGAGTCTCGCATACGTAAATGGAATATACAATGCTTTTCAAAATGATAATGAAAACAATGGAATTAGCATACATATGAATACGTTATAAGAGGCTTAAAATATCTACTTGATCTCAGAGTACGACGGTATTAGGCGTTTTCTGTTATCAAAAGTGGCAGAATGGTGACGTCTTCTGAGTCGTGTGTTATCGTCCTCGGGCGTTAGTGTAGTGTATACCGCTGCATTTTCCAACAGCGTTCTATCCAATAAGGATATCTTGGTTGTCGAGCATTGTTGCACAACGGCCGCCGAATCGGGTACTAGAATTAAATGCTCTAAATCGCCCTGTTAAATAGAAACATTTGGTAGTTAAACTTTATGTCTTTAGGAAAGAGTATAGATATGTATCCGTATTTTGAACATTTTACAATTACCGTGAACAAGTATCCAATTATCAGATCTGCATCTTCTGTATCTCCTAACGAATTGCTACGTAGGATATCTGTGCTGACCCAGCGACAGTCTAAGTAGCTTCGTACTGATACGTTATCTTGTATCCTAGAATCAAATTAATTATTTATCTAATTGGATGGGAAAATTGTGAAAAAAGAAAAAAATTCACAGAATAACTTTGGTCAGGGCTGTAAAATTGAGAGTGAAACTGGAACTAGAACCCGGAAACCCCCAAAACAATTTTAAAACTGTAATCAGAAGCCGAACAAAACAAAAATGAAACAAGAACCAGAATCATAACTAGAACTACAACGAATTGAAACCACCAAGTTGGAACCAGAACCAAAACTAGTTCAGTTCAGTTCAGTTCTAATTGGGTGGTACAAGCGAAGTGCACTTTGGCTATTCATAGCCCATTGTCACCCACAGCTCATCATCTCCTAGGTATCAGGGGCCCATAGGAGTCTGAGCTGATGAAAAAAGGACTACTGTACAGTTGTATGAGTGGAATAGTGTCAATAAGGGTCCCCCTTTAGAGCGCCAACTTATATGTAATCCTACCACTTCTATTTATAGGATTACATCCCATTTCATTTTCTACCTGCTACATTCCAAGGCCCCAGATGAAGCACTTAAGGAATCTAACGTAGCAGGACTCACAAACTTTTTAAAGGCTTTTTCTTCAACTTTTGCGTTGAGGAGCTGCCACATATACCCGTGGCCAAGGTATGGAAAGTGATTGAAGAAGGATTTGTTTTAGGAAGGATAGACAACCCAGCAACAGAGTGTGCTTTGTGACCAATGGGATAAATTACGCCCATTGGAGCTGGGATTTTCTGGGGTTGCAAAGCCCGCTCCCGCAACTACAGTTGCTCTAACACATAACTGCAGGCCGGAGTCCCTGGAGAATTCAAAAAGGAATAATTCTGACATGGAGAAATAAGAAATGATGCCAGAGTTAGCTATGGTGCTTTGGGTTTGCTGGGTCCGTCCCGTATTAGCTAGATGTGAATCCCAGAGAACCAAAACTAGATCATAAACTTGACTTCAGAACTGGAATAAAAACTGGAACCAAAATGTTGCAGTTTTGCAACTATACTTTTTGAGAAGAAATGATTGGTTATTTTTTGTTAATAATACGTATACCAGTAACTTCTTTAGTAATATGAACACAAGTGGCCCAGTACCACCATACAACCATAAAAGAAGTTAATATCCTTAACAGTAGAGCGAAGGTAATACCATGTTCTGCTTAATAAGTAGCTGTCCTCGTATTGAAAGATGCACTCTTCCTTTATGAAGACATTCATCACGAGTTGAATGCGTTCCTTGGAGATAATCCTTAGATGTGGAGTGGGGATTGAAGTTAAACTCTGTAGAAATTCTAAAATTTCAGAAAACTTTCAAAACGAAACTAAAAATGTTTTTATGAATAAAAATTTTAATGAAGAATTGACTGGGCTTTGCAGTTAGCATCGAGTTATTGTTTAATTTCCCTTTAATCAACGAAAGAAGAATTAAAAAAAAAAATAAAACTTGAAGAAAAAAGAAGCAGAGAACATAAGAGACAAACTATTGAAGAAAGCTGTGCATAAAATTGAAAAAAATAATTGTCGGAATGTCAACACATAAGAACCCATGAAGGAGTGAGCAATGAAAATGTATATTGCTGTTAACTTCATGATACATTAGATCATCCCTAGTAACATTATGTCAGAGATGTTAACCCGAACAGGTTTTTTTTCTTTTCGGGTTATGGTTACGGGTTAGGGTTATGCTTTTTTATTTTTCGGGTTATGGGTTCGCGTTACGGTTACTATTTTATCACGGATCGGGTAGTTATGGGTTATGATTAAACGGAAATTATTTTTCGGGTTACGGGTTATGGTTTTGGGTTTACTTTTCTTTCCAATTTTCAACACGTCCCCCTCCTGATTTTTTTTATTTTTTCAGCCTTCAGGCCATGTTTAGGGAAGCCAAATGTCAAAGTTACTGTAACTGTAACTAGCATCGCAAGAAAATTCAGAAAATTATTGACTATTGTACCAATTTGCCTCAACAAAGAGATCTGTATGCCTGTATGCTGTATCTTTATGCAGCTTACAATTGGTGGAAATGAAAAATAGGTACTGAAAAGTGAAAATTGAATTTTATAATTTAAATATTTTATAAATTGATAATTAAAAAAAAAAAAAAGAAATTATAAATCATTGATCCTCATTCCTCAATTCAATATACCTATCAATACTATTGTTCTTTTCAATTTCTCACAAGTTTTTCATTTTGAATTTGAAATGGGTACTGGGTGGTGGGTATCTACTGGGTTGGCAGCCTGGCAGATGACATTTTGCTTTGAATATAATTTATGAGTAGAAAATAATTCTTTAATCAATTCAACAATGAATCAGTAAAATAATTAATAAAATTATAACTTTTTGTTCATTTTTTATATTTTAATTACTGAAACAGTACTGATTGACCCCCCCCCCCCAAAAAAAAAAAAATTCAAAGAATACAAAAAACGAAATATAAGCTAACAGCTAATAATAACAAGAATCGAAAATAATTGAAATATTAAATTAGTTATTACGGGTGATTTACACACAGAAGGGCTTACAATGACCAAAAAAGTACTAAAAATGGAAAGTTGAGAAAACCCTTAAAAACCCGAAAAAATGAAAGAAAAATTTCAGGTTATGGGTTCTGGTTATGAATGAGGAATGTTGTGGTTTGGGTTATGGGTTTGGGTTAGGGTTACATATATTTCAGAAAAGAGTGGGTTAATGATGCTTAATTACTGAAATGATCGGGTTTTTTCAGGTTATGGGTTATGGTTATGGTTACGATTAACATCTCTGCATTATGTGCTGATAGCATACTTAACCCCGGAAATCAAAAAAATCTGCGAAATTGAATTTCCGACATAAATTTTACAACATTATTAAATCAAAAATTATAATATTGTAGAAAAATAAAGCCTATGTATGAAAGTTGAAAGCAAAACATAAATATAATTATGAAAAAAATCAAAAAGCCAAATGTTTTCATGACAATATAAATGTGAGCTAGGTATTCAAAAATGCTGGGGTAATTTTTAGAATAAAAACAAAACGGCTACATGGCCAAATTTTTCAAGATCACTAAAATTCATGTCGGAAAACCAAGACAAAAATCAGAAATATCATTTAAGGTTTCCGACATATTTTTTAGAAATATCAATATGTGCTTCGGATTTTTTGGATAAAAAGTTGCACAACATTTTTTAAAGGCGTATTTTTTCCGAGCAATCTTTCGAATTTTGTTAAACCGGATTTCTGTTATCCTTGCCATTGTCTCATATTTTATAATGTGGATGAATCGTGAAATACATAGTTTCCTGATTTATGTTTCAAATTCTTCACTCATCGCCAGTAAAAAAATACTCGACTGCATGATTACAACAGTCAACGTCTACTGAAGGTGAGGCAAGGAATGAAAAAAGTTTATCAAAACGTTTCCAGTTTCTACCAGGCAAAAATAATGAATCGGATTTTCCAAACGAATTGGCGTAGGAGGATTCGTTCATCCTTGAATGAAAACTCCAACCTTTCCATAATCCTTCGGCAAATTATCATAATTACGTAAGTTGAATTCCGTCGCTAAATTAAATTCCAGATTAATATTTATCCGAAAGTTTAAGTCGGCGAACAAAAAGTTACAAATTCACGCTCGAAAGTATTACTTTTCTGGCTTCATAGTTATAGAAGAAAAAATGATAAGAAAAAGAACAAGAAGAAATTTGTTGCGTTTAAAATCCTTTTCTAAAAACACCCATTATATTGGTATTGGATAAATTTTCGAAGATTAAATCTTCGTCGTCGAACATGTTTTGAAATGACGACGTCAATTAAAATAAGGCTCGGCTTGCCAAAAAAAGCACGTTTTACCATTCAATGCGAAAATATAACATTAGAAATGTTTGAAGGATGAGAAAATCTGTGGCGCAAATTTTTAAAAAGCAGTTCAATATAGGGTATTCGAATTTTCGATTTGAAGAAACGCGTTGTCAAAGTTGAGTTTAATAAAGGTTAACGCAGAAAGCTAAAAATTCGGTACGAATCTCATATAAGAATGAAAGTTTTATCTTATTTGTCATTTTTCAAAGCTAAAGACATCTTTTCTTCAAAGTGAAGATCCTGTCGAAAAAAAGATCGGTAAAAAGTACAAAGAATATAATAAAGTTGAGGCTATTTTTTTTTTCGAGCTGCTGTGTATTCCCGTATAATGAAGCATAGAAAAAGATTTCTTTCTAAAAACATCTCTAATTAGATTTCGGTCATAGTGTATCGAATTTTCAAAGATTTATGTCTGAATTTGGATTAACCGGGTCCTTTCGTTGAGCTAATCTTATTGTATGAACTTCGCTTTTGACAACAGTTTCGTGTTTGATGTATAGAAGTTGTAAGAAAGCGCGCCCGTCAGTATTAAAAATAAGCAGATGCTTATGTAGGCACCACCATAAATAAGAAAATAAGTCGTACACACCATATCAGATCGGTTCGACTTGTGGAAAAATTCGACCCGAAATATAAATCTAAAAATGATAAAATCGAATACCGCGCAAGTTAGACACGTTCGTGGTAAAGCGAATAATCTGTCAAAATTTCTATTTCAATAACTTTCGTTGTTTATGATGCAGGAATTGCGAGATGCAAAAGTTTTTGCTCGTGAAAATAAATCATATTCTTTTAAAGCCTTTTCCGGCGTTTTCGTGTATGGAAAGACAGCTCGGGAGTGGTGTTGATATATCACTCGAATTATTCATAATGTTTGAAGTCAGTCGAATGAAGAAACATTTACCACTTCTTCTTTGTCTTTATTATCATGTTTTAATTAATCGTGATCATTTTTTATATATTGAAAGATGAAAATTCGCTATATGAGTAACTATGCGATGAGTATAACACGATTGATGGAATAATTCTGACGAAGTTCGTTAAATATGAAAGGTCACTTACCCTAGAGCCAACTGATGCCAATGCCCATCCGCAATAGCAGCTGGAATAGCGACACTCTGAGTACCATTCGGCGTCGACTGAATCAGTCTAATGACATCCGGACCATCCAAATTGAGAGATAAATAAGTACTGGGTTGACTCCTCGATCTCAGGCTAAATATAGTACCTTCGGTTCGCACCTAAAACAACAAAAAAGCTAATCAAATGGAACGAGGAAAATTCCGACAAATTTAGTAAGCAAGACGATACGCTAACATTCGTGATAGACACAGCAAACAAATATTCCTGCCTCGGAAAACTTTTGCTTTCAATTTGTTCGTATACCCAAAGTTTGTTCGCAAGTTCTTTAATTGACTTTTTGGAGAACGCGGAAAGCTAGTCTAATGTAATTCCAGAAACGGACGGCGACTAGATGATCCGAGGCGATTAATAGTGTAAGTTAAATTGGATAAGTGAGTGTACACCTGTTTGTTAAGTTGACCGCGGCACGAGAAATCTACCGAAAAATGGAATTTTATCGTAGTCTCTAGAATCAGCTTGAATTTAACTTCGATATGGTCAAAGTTTCTCTTTAGTACATGTAATGTCATTGATGGTACTTTGAAGAGTGCGTGTTTGTAATTTCTTCAGGATTTCAATGAGCTTAAAGAAGAAATACCCACCTATATAATGCACTTATTTGCTTTACAGATGATGTTGATGAAGCCAGTCTTCATTATTTTTCCGTTTTTAGAGTATTAATTACATGTATTTTTCCAAGGCCTCTTTTTGTAATATTGTAATCTGTGAGCAATATGCATGAAAATCATTCTCAAGTTTTTCATTTAACTTATTGATAAATTATTTAAATGTAGGAGAGGGAAAGAGGGTTCCAAATCCAAAAGCCTTTAATACGGATAATTTGAATGATTTCATCCATATTATAAAAAAAAGAACTTTATTTGTATTAAATGGGATCAAAATCAAAAATGGTGAAGACCATAATATTGATTATCGCTGTTATCATCAGATAATTGCATTGGATGTACGTACTTCAAGTTATAGGTTGCTGTGCGATTAACAACTTAACAGCTACCTGGTCAATTTGACACCAACTTACCAGCCACTACACTTGATGCGTGTGAATGAGGCTTTACCAAATGATGAAGTTACCGGAGATTTCAATTATGATCAGAAAATGCAAACTTCTTGAGAGACTGTTATGAATAGTTGGTTAAGCAGTTGTTAAGTTGACATATTCGACCTGTTAATTGGTGGTAGTGGTGAATGAAGTTAGAGCAATGCAAGCAGGTGAATGAATGGTTGCTATGTTCTTCGAGCATATAGTATATAGACTGCTAATTCTTATCAATTTAACGTTGGTTATATGGAAACTCGTTGTAAGCCCATTTGCTAAAGTCTATGGGTCCAAAGTAGTACCCTTGTATGTGATAACAGATTTATCTCTCGCGCCAAAATCATGAGATATGGCTGTAATATTGTAAATAACATTGTTTTGATTTATTT
Organism: Phenacoccus solenopsis; assembly: GCA_009761765.1. NCBI lineage: Eukaryota > Metazoa > Arthropoda > Insecta > Hemiptera > Pseudococcidae > Phenacoccus > Phenacoccus solenopsis. The sequence goes on along the minus strand of VFXL01000334.1, from coordinate 10,824 downwards.
TTTCAAAATGTTTTCACCATTTATCAACAAAAATAAAGAATAATAACTCCAAAGGAGCAGAAAAACGTGTATAATGGCAGTACTTGTAAGTAAATCAGTTCATGCGGGTATATTAGAAAATTTTGATCATTATATCGCTCAATTAGTCGTAGAAATCTATGTAAAAATAAGAATCAAATATATCTGTAAAAGAAATTTCGGAAGTTGATAAAAATATACGCCACAGAAATACAAAAGTAGTGCTTTTTAATAATCAATAATGTAGAAAAAATAAAATGTTTTTTAATTAACCAAATTTATTTAATTTCAATTCAATTTTTACAACAAAATTTTACGCTAAAAACTTAATCAGATAATTGATATACACATTGATATCACCACATAAGGTACGAATTTGGACCCTATACTTTAGTCATCTTGTGTACGTTGAGTGATGAGAATTAGCAGTCCATATACTATATGGTCGAAGGCTATGTTGATGCATTCGGCTTGTTAATTGGAAAAACAGTTCACAAGGATTGGCGTATGCGCAGTATATTGAAATATCTGTTATTAGTTATTGAATGTCATACTTATTGGCGTCATTTGCGGTATACTTAGACTTTAGGTGAAATAGATCAGTGAATTTTTTATTTCATGTATAATCAATTATTATATCCCCAAAAAATGTATTTTTTACCTATGAATCTAACAAGGGACCGGTCAGATATGTAAGTCGCCGATCTGCTTGAATGGTTGCCTATATTGAAGTACCTCAGGCGCCTACCCACATGCCGTGTAAATTTCATCTGATGTTGCCAATGTGAAAAATTAATAGTTATGAAAAAACAAAAATTTTACGATTTTAAAAAAATAAGGTGAGCATTGGATAGAGGCTGATTAAGTAAAAACTTTATATGGACAAATTGCCTAACTTGAGATTTGAAGGGGCAGTTATCCAAAAAAAACATTGAAAAAAAATTTGTTCAAGAAATCTTATTCTACTCTTCGTGACGAACGAAAATGGTGCTTTGCAAAAATCATGTATCTTGAGAAATGAAGGCGCTGTGTGGATTACTACTTTCTTTGGGTATTACAGAACAACATACCAAAAAAAAAAAAAAAGGATGAAGTAAATACTCACAACATATTTATTCAAAAAGTTGGTTTCCACATGTCATCATAAATTGATCGAAATTTGGAAAACATATTTTGTGATTTTTCTATGTCGATCGGCTCGCACTCGTATATCATCATCTACCGTTAAACTTGGAAAGATGATGAAAAAATTCATCCCTAGCCCTTATCTATTTTCAGGTTGTAAAAGAATGTGAAAGTGTGGAGGTGAATAATTTTGATGGTAGGCACTCTGAAGCAGGTATTACCTATTAAAAATGCTATGAAAGTGGTAAAGAATTCAAAAAAGTAAAAATAATGAAATAAGAATTTATTTATTTTCAAAAATTTTTAATATTCACTTATTCACCCAATGATACACACGTATAGCACCTTCAATTCTCAAGATAGGCAATTTTTGCAAAGCACCATTTTTGTTTATCTCAAAGAATTGAATCAGATTCTTTGAACAAATTTTTTTTTGATGATTTTTGGATAACTGCCCCTTCAAATCTCAAGTTAGGCAATTTGTGCATATAACAATTTTTACTTATTTAATTAACTTCTATCCAACACCTACCTTATTTTTTCAAAATCGTAACATTTTTGTTTTTTCGTAACTATTAATTTTTCGCATTGGCAACATTGCTACAAAAGAACTAGGCCCATATCAGATGAAATTCATGCGTGTAGGTAGGCGCCTGAGGTACTTCAATATAGGCAACTATTCAAGCAGATCGGCGACTTAACACATCTGACTGGTTTATCGTAAGGGGTGATATATGCGCTAAGATAAGTTTTAATTTGTGTCCAACTAATTTGAGTTCAGACAGCAGAAAAGAATGGAACAGTTTAAATAATCCTTTACATGAAGAAGTTCACCTCTCAAAGCTCAAGCGATTCGTCTGTAAAATATATCCAAAGCATACTTGAGGTTAACCTCGATACGTAAGGTTGGTAGTAAAGAAAGCGCGATGCTTTTCATGTTGATAAATGCGACAAGCGCGTATGTTACATGTATAGGAGCAATTCCAGAAAAATAGAAAGAAAAAGAAATATCAAAATAAGAAATGTATTGCCGATCAAGATACACGCTTACAATTCCAACTTACTCCTTTCCTTCTCACTTAAACGTGTAGATGAGCCTGCGAATAAAAATACCACTCCGAACGGTGTAGTATGCATGTTCCTATAGGTACGAATAAAACGCCAGCCAGCAACGAATAACAAGCAGATAAAAAAATAAATAAATAAATAAAGTTTATCGTCGCGTTTCGGTCGCGTTTATACCTACACGAATGGTCGTCGCGACGCGGAGGTGGTTTATGTGCACACGAGCAAAAGCGTTATTTAAGAATATTTTGGCTGCGGAAAATTCGCTCGCTAAAGTCAAATTTATTGCGAATAAAGGTGTTGATAAGGGGTGTATTCTGTGTCACCGTATAATATACAACGCTTTAGGTGGTGTAGTTTGGGTTATTTTTTACGCTTTGACCATCGCCACGATCTGGAAGGGAGTCGGCTGAGGGTGTTGGTGGAAAAAGTATGAAAGTTGTATTAACGAAGCATTCTATATGTTTTCTTCGCGCTCGTATTCGTCGAATAAATCGTAACTATTATCTGGCGGAAGGTTATTCTTATTTCGGACAATGTTCTGAATATTAAAACGAATGCTTCGGATCTATATCCGAGCTTTCTCGTTCGTTCCAATCTCCTTCTAACTGACTCACGTTTACGTAATTTATTTGTCCGTGCCCACTTCGGGTTACAAAAATCGCCGACCTTTGCGGATAAAAGTTCTCTGCGAGGTAATTGATACGGGCTAATTTCGCGCGCGTTTTAAATCGATCGTGTAAACGCGCGATATCCGCAGTATACGAGTGCCATCGCGTCTTAAGGGTATCTTTATTTTTCGGTTTCGCGGATTAAGTTTATTAAGAATTCCGAAGTATACGCTCGACTGGTGCGCCAGATAAGCGGATTTTTAACTACGTATTTGTTCGTATTTCGCAGGCTCGTTTAAAAAGGTGTGTACAAAGGGGGCTGTGGAGAAAGCTAAATTAAACGAGTCGACAGTTTAATGGAATTTATTCGAATTGAATTTTCGAAAATTGTTTCGCGTAATTCGCGATTATAAAATGTTATTCGAGTTGCGTCTCACGAAGAAGCTGATAAGTACGCGCCAAGGTCGTATGATGTGTAGTTTAACCTTCTTTTTTTTCGAACCGCTAATTCTCCTCTTCGCTGGAATGAAATTTCCTTTTGTAACTGGATTATATGAGAGCGAGAATCACGACTCGCGTAAAAATTAGGAACTCCTGTCGCGTAATTTTGCTTTTCACGCTCCCGTAGGATGAGTTGGAATTAATTTATTCGACATTAATAAAGGGTGTAAACATTAGCGCGAAAACGGCGCGATTCATTTTTCGTCCTATATAACTCCGGTTGAGTTGATGGTGACAAAAGAAAAGCCTTTGTTGCCAATTAATTGTCATCGACTAGTTTTATCTCGCAATAAATGAAATAATGTATTGCAAATTCATTAAATAGTATAAATTCACCTCATTGCCTTATTTTAGGCTTTATTGTTCCTTATTTCACAGCCGGATTGAAGTGCTAGCCCGCTAGGAAATTTGTGGTGTGCTTTTGGAGCAGGGCTGCAAAACCGATTGGAACCGAAACCGGAACCAGAACCAATATCTTGAAATTGGTACTCAAGCTGGAACCGGAACCGGAATCAGAACCAATATGAAAATGTAGTGGTTCTGGTTCCAGAAGAGTTTCATACTCCGCCATTGCCAATAGCTGTGTTCTCTACCTATAGGTATATTGGTCCAGTCTTTAAATTATAATCTGTAAAATCGTCCATCTGAGTACAATGCAAAATTCTGTGATAGTGTTTAAAGCATGATTTGATAGGAATATTGATTATTTGATTCGTATTAGGATAATAATATTAAGATTTTGAGTTATTTCCTTATTTCCCTCGCTTCGCCCGGCAAATAAACCTCAAAATTCGTCAAAAATCACATTATTTCTCTGGTTTCATAATATACTATTACGAATTTACACTTATTCATTACAATTTACATAACCATTTTTCAATAATATTATTTTTCAAGTTTTGATTTCAATACTTCCTTCACCCTGATTATGTTTGGAAAATGGAGTATTTTCATTACAATGATTTACGTAACCATTTTTCAATAATATTATTTGTCAAGTTTTTGTTTCAATACTTCCGCCTGATTAGGTTTGAAAAATGGAGTATTTTGATAGGCCACACGTGTTTTTTTTTGGAACCGATAAGAACCGGAATCGGAACCGATATCATAAAACCAGAACCAGAATCAAAACTGAAGTTGTAGAACCGGAACCGGAACGAAAACCAGAACCAATATTTGAGAACCAAAACCGGAACCGAAACCAATATTTTTTCGGTTTTGCAGCCCTGTTTTGGAGTCCCTTGCGCGAGCTAGAAGGTATCAAACCCTCCCACCAATCGGTCAAAAAAGTGTGAAAAAAAATATCAGGTTTTAAATAGATTTTATTTTTTAAATAAACCACTACATAGGTATCAACACATTGTTAAAATATTAAATGGTTCAGATTATGGTTGATTAACGCTCTATTGATTTGGCACCTATACTAGTGTAGTGTGTCTCATTTTCAAAAAAATCTCTTCATTTCAAAGTACGATTTAATTAACCCACTATTATTATACCTTCAACCAACTACACAACTACCCACCCTTTAAAACACAACTAGGGCATTTACGAAAAAACTTACTGGTCTATAAGCTACTGTTTGGAGTCAAGATCCCTGAAGTTTCTTTTTAGTAATATAAAGTTATCAGCATTTAAGTTGAGACCAAAGTGTATTAACTTATAACAGGTTATATGTATCATTTGAACTTCCAGCGGAGAACTCGAAGTAGGTTATGTTTTAACGCTGAAAAAATCTCGCGGAAGGTATGAATTCGGTAGCAGAGGCTACTCCTGGTCTTCAAGAAGTGTAGCATTATTAGAGGAACTCTCTCAACCAAAAAAAAAAAAAAAGGAGAAAATAACAGAAATACATATATAGCAATGTGAGACGAAAACTGAGCTTGTGTTTCGAAAAAGAAGAGAGCGGCCTAATGAAGAAAATCGTATTTCTGCGAAGAAACATTTCGCGCTGGTTAAACAGCACGCTCAGCAGCCATTGGTGATAGCTGCTCGATTAGTAGCGGAGCTCCGGATTTAGGAATTAGGATAATACAAATCTGAAGGTATTAGAAGTGAGCCTTTTCATCGGAATTAATTTAAAAAGGTTTTACTTCTATTTATAAATCATCTGTTATTAGATGGTAATCTTGCTTTTCGTATTACGAGCGCAGCCTTTTCACCGAATTGGCTTTTCCCACTACGTATCCGTACAAAGAGCATAAATGCCGGAATACGAGTGATTTTTATAATTCAGCTTACACTGAATAGAGCTCACGAAAAGAAATTACATTCAGTAGTATTCGTCATGATAAAAGAATCTATTCGCAAGGCCCTTTTTCCAGTCCTCCGCAAGGTGAACGAAACTACATTACTACCGAGCTCGTGTTGTAGGATTAAAACATATAAAAATTATAAACCCGAAGTACCCGTACAAAAGCCTCAGGTGTTTGATAGCGTTAAAATTATCCTTTTTAAAAGGGCAGTTCATGTAAGCACTTCATGCTCTCTAGATGACTGTTTTTTCGTCGAGCTGGCGCGATGTGTAAACGAGCATTTTTCTTTTATCGTTGCGAAAAGTGTAACGCGATTGCGAAAATTTAACCGTTTTAATGGCTCGTAAGCGCGCTGCAAATGGACAGTTTTGAAAATCGCGCATAAACGGCGAGTTTAATCCGAAATATAGTGAAATGACGTTTATAAAGTCGACGAATATAAGGTTTAATAAAAACCACTAAAAAATAACGGTATAGGAACCATTGCGGGCAATGGGTAATGCCGCATGGAGTCAGCAAAGTCTACCCTTTGGGCACGTGTATCGACTGGATGAGAATGGTTTTTCAAAATTTATTTGCATGGGTTTTATTAGTAGGGTGAAGGTTGAATGCGGTGGATATTATAAGCCACGTCGGTTTTTACCCGATTGTTCGGTTGAAATGAAATATTAATTGGTACACGGACCTTTGCATTCAGCAGGTGGAGAAGATGAAAATTAGCCTTGACTTGGGTAAGGCTGATCTGAATGTTTAGCATTTATGTCTTCCTTTAACCTGAGTGTTTAATGGCGGACGAAGCTTCATATTACATTCTACTTGATTTTGCTAGGACTCGGAAAGCCGGAGAGCCGGAGATATTTCAGATTAATTATACGATCAGCCTATATTCAAATTTTCTGTTTACCATATTTTTTCTTGGCTCGTAGCGTGACTGGTATGCACGAACATCACAAACTCAAAAGTGGGTTAGCGGGTGTTAATACCTAAACTAATCTGAAATACAAAATGATAGTCGCTCAAATTTCAAAAACTACCTGAAGAGACCCTAACATACACAAAATTTTATACTGTATTTTCTTTTTTTTTTACTGATTTTTCAATGAAAGCTAAGCTATTACACCTTATCTGATTGGGGAACTAGGGTTCGGGGAGGGAGACCTCAGGTGTTTACATTTCACACCCTTTTCAATCGATCTAGCACTTTTCATTACGATGTAAATTTATAATATTTTAATTTTGGTCAGACCTCGCGAAAAACATATTACATAGGTATTAATAGAAATCACGGAAAATTTGGTTCTGAAAGGTAAGTTTATCTAAGTTGTATGTAATTTTCTCTTTATTTAATTTCCATTTATTTATTTATTTATTTATGTTATAAATTTATTCATATTTTCTAAAAATATATTATTTATTTAATTCCTTTGTACCTTACCTAATAAATGCCCTTATTATATAAATATAAATTATTGTGTTCCTAATATGTATAAGATGTAGTTATATTTAGTAAAATTAATTATTATATTATTTGTGGCATAAGGTTCTGTGTAACGTTATGTTGGGTAGGTCGCAACCTATTTAACTAGTTCGCGATGCCTAATGGAGCGCAGGAGTCAGACGCTAAGCTGTCTACCTCAATGTCGTTTCGCCTAAATCCGGACGATAAGATTTTTTTTAAAGATACCTCTATGTCACTCCAAGGAGTAACTCATTACTCACTAGAAGTTCTAGAATGTTCAATCAGTGAGTAATGCCTTTCGCGTTTTTACATGAAAAATATATACTTCTGTTTTAACCATTAGAGAGAGAACTCATCGAATACCGCGATCGATCACAATATTTCCGTAAATTTTACGTATTGTATTTTTTTTTAACAATTAATTTTTATGACGATTATTAAGTACGCGAATTAAGTTACCGTCGCCGAAACAAACATTTTAACGGCATCGGCCGTTCATCCGCGATCGCGTAATTTGTGATAGTGGTGAAAAAATTCCTTCAAGATGTAACTCATAAGCCACTCACCAGTAGCACGAAGAGTGAAAAGATAAGTACAGCCTTTTCCCTGTCGTATTATTATTCTTTATTTATGTAAAATCTCGATCGCTCCTTAAGATTACGTAAAATCTTTTTTTTGTTCATTTTTTAGGTGTTTGTATTTTTCTCCGCCGACGTCATTGTGTGTCGGCGTGAATAAAGGTTACTATAAATACTCGAAGGCGTTTTATTTTCATAGTTTTCGAGTTCCCGACCATCAGTTCACTAGGCCTGTGGTCATTACACTTGATATGCCCTTAAGGCTTACCCTAAAACGATGATCCAACCGCTTCTGAGTGGCAGTTGGGGCCTCTTAATCGGTGCGTACATGTTAGAATTAAAATTTCCGATGTGTTGGCCCAGTTAATTGGTCATATTACTGCGTAAAAGTCCTGTAGACAGAGGCTAAGAAGTGATTATTTTTTATATATTAGTGGCTAATAAATTGGCCTTACCCAGCAAGGCACAGGTAGGACTAAGGATCCATATTTGAAAAAAAGAAAAAAAAAATGTCATATCATAAAGTGAGTTTATGATACCAACATTACAAAGTTTGAGACTCCTCAGTTGTGTTTGAGAAGAGTTAGAGTGAATAATGGAGTTTTTGAGGGTATTTAAAGACATAATATTAATTTAACTTTCCTTATCTTTTAACTGCGTGTACTTGAATTTGAGTGAAAATTAGTTTGAAATGGTGGATGTTAGAAACTGAGATCACCTTTGGGCTTACTGAAAAAGCTCAAATTAATATTTTCAAATCAGAACGCACTCATTAAAAACTCATTTTCAGTAATGCGTATCGCTACCTACGTTTTTTTAAAGAGAAAGTTTTACATACATCCTTCATATTTTTTAACCAAATGTACTAATGTTAGTTGAAGAGCACAAGATCTCAAATTTGTGAAAAGATCGAAGAACACTGAATAATTTAAATTTGATAATTATGGGTTTATGTGATTAAGGTGGCTAAAAATTATAACATATTCCAAATACAACTTCCCAGTTTGTGTTGGAGGACGTTTCTAGTATTCAAAATTATAGCAAAAGTAATGCGAGATATCAATATTTTTTTAGATACGATTTTTCAGCTTATTTCTGCTGGAGTGAAGTGAGAAAGGAGAAAGATTGTTTTGCGCACAATTGAGATTTTTTATCCCAACAGTTCAAGAATTATATTGAATTTAATAGAATAAATTCTTCTATGTTATAAATTCCATTAGTTTGTTATCTGTAATGGAAATATGTCATTTACCACAGAGGAAATAGGAGGAAAAACTGATATATACTTGATAACTAGTCGCAAACAAATAATGTTGCTCGTTCATAATTTCATAACATACGAAGAAAAAAGTCGAAATCAAGTAATGTCATCCGTCATAAAATTAAATTAGTTTCTTCCTTTTTTCCAAACCGTTGTGTAAATTTACTTTACCTTGTCACAAAAATTTCTGAAATCAAAGAGGCCGTACTATATTACATTTTATCGCTTAATGACTAGAGAAATTTCCTTTTGACTCGGAAATAGCATAGTTATTTATCATTGTTTTATTTTCAATTTGCCTTTTGTGTAAGTAAAAACAGATTGTCGTTCGAAACATAATCGAGTTCGTATTGTCGCATCGTTGAAAGACAGAGGGGTTCGTTAATTAGAATTTTCTCGTTTCGATTATCAGCTAGAAAACATCTTTCAAATTCCCAGCTCGTATAGCGAGAACAGGCGCTTCGTAAAGGTTGATAACTTCAAATGAAATGAAGCCATTTTGTTGAATTTCGAAAAATATAATTATTCAGGCGAGAATAAGGTGCCGAGTGGCGCTGGAATATAATTAATAATGCAAAAGAGAAACGTGTAGGATGGAAAAAAAATCAGCATAGAAAAAGAAAGAAAAAGTGATATAACGCCGAACGAAACAAATGAAAACCTGGCAGCTTTTTATTTCTAATTGCGAAGGAACGAGTTTTTAATTAATCTCTTTATTAATTCTTTTTAACACAATAACATTTTGTGTTAATTTGAAGAAATGGGATTTATTTTTCCAGCTTTATACGTCTGTTGTTTGCGTTCAAAAACATTTCTCTTTTCTCTTTTCACATTTAGATGAAATAGAAGCTAAGATACTCGGGTGTCGAAAAGGTGAAAGAAAAGTGTACCTAATTGTTTTTAAATAAAAAGATTACCCTAATCTTTCAGGTTTCAGCGATATTTCCATTTGGTCGACGACTCTGCTTATTTTCAAGTTGAAATTTTCTTACATGAAAGAAAGATAAAACACTACAGCTTAGGTCTACGTCTTTTTTCATTTAGATGAGAAACGAAAAACACACAAGTTCATTCTTTAAGCATCGCGTAATGGTGTATTTTTCATTTATTTTTAATAAAAACGCCGCCACTACACCCCTTTTTATTGACTGCTGTAATGGATACGTTTAACGGCTTTCTGAATGTTTACACAACGAAAGCATCCGTTAAACTAAATGAGTAATTTGATCCTTTCACTAGACGGTATTTAAAAGCCGCCAAAACAGCGCAATAAACAGCAAAAGATTCTTCCAAATGGATACGTAGGTCGCTTAAATTGTAAAGTGGCCGTGTTCAAGTTGTTGGAAATTCAAAGACTATTTCACGGTTTTTCTGTCAGAAAAAAGGATTTTCGTCTGTATCTATTCTCAGATTCACTTGTTGCTTGAAAATGTAATTAAGTATAGCCTGGGCGTATTATATATTTTCACTGGTTGAGTTGGAATTAAAAAAAAAAAAAAAAAATTATCTCCCGTTATTAAAACGCCAAGTAACTTAGTGTACTTCATTGCGATTAAATTCGTAGGTGGAGTTCTAGCGCGTTTCGCATATTTCCACTCTCACATCACTGATCTCAAACCTCTACTGAACAACAAACACAATTCAAGTTGAGCTGTCCTATGCGTTACAACAACACTGCGTTGTAAGGAATAATAGAACAGTGAATAGGTTATTTGGTTCTTAGGAGAGAGGAATGAGACTAAATTACCTTTTTATTACTTGTTTTATTCCCTTCCTCTAACAATATGTTTTTTTTTTTTTGCTGAATTATATAAGCAAAATGATTATATCTCTGTTGTTTTTTGTTCTACCCACAAACTCATACTATACACCTGGATACAAAAAACTTGAGCGAGTGTGGTGAAGAGGCGCTCCCCTAAAGTAGGGGAAGATAGTGTTTCTTAACTGATTC